>LGRX02034165.1:0-107510 GCA_001247695.2 Cymbomonas tetramitiformis
CGCCCAATGCTGAGGCACCGACGAGCCCTCCACTAGCCGGCGGGAGTGCAAGGTAAGGGACTCTCGTGGGGCATGGTTTCCCTCCCACCATTCATCACGTGGCTCGCTGCAATAGTGCTGCAGTACGCTATCGTGATGGTTGCAGCATGTTGATGGGATGTTGAAAACATGTTGGGACGATATTGTGCAGAGATGCGGGCGAGGCGCCCCCGAGGCGCACGAGGCCCGAAGCAAGGAGACCCCCCCGCCGCCCAATGCTGAGGCACCCACGAGCCCTCCACCCTCCACTTGCCGGCGGGAGTGCAAGGTAAGGGACTCTCGTGGAGCATGATTTCCCTTCCACCATTCCTCACGTGGCTCGCTGCAATAGTGCTGCAGCACGCTATCGTGATGGTTGCAGCATGTTGATGGGATGTTGAAAACATGTTGGGACGATATTGTGCAGAGATGCGGGCGAGGCGCCCCCCGAGGCGCACGAGGCCCAAAGCAAGGAGTCCCCCCCGCCGCCCAATGCTGAGGCACCCACGAGCCCTCCACTAGCCGGCGGGAGTGCAAGGTAAGGGACTCTCGTGGGGCATGATTTCCCTCCCACCATTCCTCACGTGGCTCGCTGCAATAGTGCTGCAGCACGCTATCGTGATGGTTGCAGCATGTTGATGGGATGTTGAACACATGTTGGGACGATATTGTGCAGAGATGCGGGCGAGGCGCCCCCCGAGGCGCACGAGGCCCAAAGCAAGGAGTCCCCCCCGCCGCCCAATGCTGAGGCACCCACGAGCCCTCCACTAGCCGGCGGGAGTGCAAGGTAAGGGACTCTCGTGGGGCATGGTTTCCCTCCCACCATTCCTCACGTGGCTCGCTGCAATAGTGCTGCAGCACGCTATCGTGATGGTTGCAGCATGTTGATGGGATGTTGAACACATGTTGGGACGATATTGTGCAGAGATGCGGGCGAGGCGCCCCCCGAGGCGTACGAGGCGCACGAGGGGCATGCTTTAGATGGGACCATTGGAAGTAGCATGCCTGACTTGCGGGCATCCTCAATGTCGACTAGTGCATCGTCCATATCGAAGAGCTTTTCCAGGTGATACATCTCATCATGTTTCCTTGCCTACTTGCTTTCGCCGTATAAACTATGCTGCAGCACGCTATCGTGATGGTTGCAGCATGTTGATGGGATGATGGAAACATGTTGGGACGATATTGTGCAGAGATGCGGGCGAGGCGCCCGCCGAGGCGCACGAGGCGGCAAATTCAGCTCGTTTAGACGACAGCAGGTACTATTTCGGGATTTCTGGATTCATTGATGTAGTCACTGTTGACGCGGAACGTAGTCCTCACCAATTTCCACTGGACGTTACCCCCGAGGGAGACAACCTACCATCGAATGCGGAAGAAGCCTACGACTTCTTCGAAGCTCATCAAGCAATTTTGACACCGATCCGTATGTAAACTGTTGTCTACCTAGTACACGATGGCAACTTCGAGGCGACTACATACGGCTCGCTGCTGGCCGACGACTCTCAACTCGATAATCCTACACGAGACAATGTGCGGGAGGTTCGGTGCCTTGGGCGACATTGGAGGAGCGTTTCGACAATAAATGATTGGCCAGATTTGATCCGTGCGGTTGGAGTTTGGTCTTTAATTGCAGTTACCACGGATGCCATGGCTGCCGAGATGGAAGAGCCCATGAGGTATGTACGAATATTTAGGCACCTCAACTTGCATACTGATTTTTCGTGATATAACATGTTGCAATATATCAGAAACCGTTGCCGGTATATTGAATATGTATGGGAGATATACTGCGGTGGACGAAGCAGATCTCCGGTGGAAGAGCCAGCTGAGGTGAAGGACACGGAGATGGGTGAGGTGAAGAACACGGCGGGCGAAGCCGATTCTTGGCTCTCGCTCCATGCAATGCATCGTCGAAATGTGGGCACGGTAACATTGGAGCGAGGGCGGTTTGTATGCGATTGTGCCATGTGCTACGGAGTTGTACTAAAGGTGTTGAGCAAGGCCACCCGCACGCGACATCGGAAACTCCACGGGCGGATCCAGCCACCCGCACCGGACCCTGAAGAGATCGATGCTGTAGTTTGTGGCAACCGCGGCGAAACCTTAAGGTACTCTCCGCCCTTTCTCTCCCATACATGAATGATTGGGCAAGCTTGCGTGACAACACATTCGCAATATGTTGGCAACGTATTGAAGGTGCATTGCAACTCTCCTACAGACATACGGATGTGGACGTCACGATGGATGACAAGGAGGGCGAACATGCTGAGGAAGCCGGGAGGACAAGCGCAGAAGACGAGGTGGTACACGCACAACAGGACGTGGAAGCCAAGGATGTGTCGAGTCAAGGCGGCGAGGCCGGAGTTCCCGACGACGAGGATGGCGATGCGCCTAAGACCGAGGATGCCGATGGTGAGACCAAGGATGGCGGTGGGGAGGATTTGGGGTTCGATGAAGAAGACGACGGAGATGCCGACCACTCCGTTAAAGCAGCGCTTGTAACACAATTGGAAAGTATTGTGAATGCTGCAAAGGAGCTTTTCGGAGGGGAGACGGTAAGAACGCGTTATTATGCCAAATATCGTGCAGTGAACTGCACGTGCAATATGTAGTATGTATATCTCCTACATATTGACAATGTATTGCAGTATATTGCATATGTATTGACAGCCACTGAAATTGCGATGTGTACGCAGGACCACAACGTGCGGCGATCAACTAAGCTCCTCGCGGATCTTCTGAAATGGAACTTGGAGGAAAACTTGACCCAAAAATCGTTTTCCTCGTTGTGTGAGATCCTACTTCACAACTTTGATGAGCTTCGCGAAACCCATTTCCCCTTGACGTTCGCTAAAGCTATGGGTACGTTCGACGCTTTTAGTACGCCGTACCAACGAGTGGACATGTGCGTCAATGGATGTTGTTTGTACGAAAAGGAGTTGGAGAACGCGGATCATTGTCCACACTGTAAAGAATGCCGGTGGCAAAGCTTTGGAGCGGCGGAGAAGGATGGCACTCCGGAGGATGGCACTCCGAAGAAGCCGCGATTGCAATTCCTTTAGTGGCCCTTGAAGGAAATTTTCCGGAGGCTATTCCATTCACCTGAAGTTGCTGAGCTCATGCGGGCGCATGGCCGTCATACGTCTCCTGAAAGTGGACGCAAAGACACAATTTGGGGTAAGAGCCCAGCACGCGTCTATGCTCCCAATGCTTGTGATAGGATCTGCAAAGGGCATATCTGCAATACACTTAACGTATGTCTGTGACATATTGCAGATGTACACATACAGTTGTCGAAGTATACCGCGGTGAGTTGTATTTTGTCCGGAGTGTGCAGACGGAGATGCGTGGAAAGAGAAGAAGGCGCGGTACCCAGAGTTCTTCTAGGAGTTGCGGAATATAATCATCCTGTTCTGCGCGGATGGGGCTTCCGTATGGAAAAACAAGGCGGGCGTGTTTCCCATGTATTTCCAAATCTTGAACTTGCCGCCGGAGATACGCTCGAAGTACGAGTACCTTGAGGTCTACGGTATTCTTAATGGCATCCATCCCGCCGATACGACTCTTTTGTACGACAAGCTGGTCGACGAGTTGGAGGAGTTGTGGGAGACAGGCTGCGGAGCTTGGGACGCCTTTTCCGAGGAGTATGCTCTTGTACGGTGCATGCTACTCGGGGTGATCATGGATTACAAAGGCTTGGTCGATGCCGGGAAGCGAATGGATGTAAACGCCTACAAGTGTTGCATGTTGTGCCGTACGAAAGGATGTCACAGTCCAGCGCTGGGAAGAATCTTCTACGCATTCTTCAAGCAACATCCTCCTGGTACGCTCTCATCGCTATGCCACGCAGCTTGATTTTTTGCAGCATGTTTGCAACATGCATCAACATGCCTGCAACATACCACATATATGTTGTATTACTTGTGCACGTGCCATGCAGGGCCGCCGGAGAACTACACGCATGAGTTTGTCAAGCGAATGGGCGAAATACACGAGGCACTTTCCAAATCAGGTTGGTCGAAATCGGACATGGCGGAACGTTTCTCGGCCACCGGATTCAAGTTGCCCGCCGCATTCGCAAGGTTGTCGTACTTTAACTTGGCGTTGGATTGGCTCTATGATCCTATGCACGAAATCATGAACTTGGGAAACAGGCTTGCAACAACGCTGCTTGGGCTGGATTTCAACGAGGCCGCGCGCAACTTTGCCGAGGAGGAGGGCCTGCACCCAGAATGGGGGCAAACGGAGTGGGTGCAGAATTCGAAAGGTGAGTTTTGTATTAGTGCAACATTTCTGTAATTGTGTTCAATATGTCATACATGTGTTGACGGTATACGGCAACACGGACAGGGGAACCGCATGAGGTGTACAAAATGACAAACGGTCCATGGGGGATCCCACCGCGTCCGAAGGCTTCGACCACCTTACGTTCTCGGGAAACGGCACTCGCCTTCTTGAAGGAGTTGCGGGGAGTCACCCGGTGGGGCGATGGGCATAAGCATTTGTTGCGCACCTCAACCGCCTCCAACGGCGCAAAATACGCAAAGCACCTCAAGGCGCATGAGGCTTTGAAGGCTTTCGAGTCCAAGTTGTTGGCGGTATTGTCCTCTTGGCCTGGCGATGATGGTGAAGTCGACAATGCGCTGCAGGACATTGTGTCCAAACTGACTATCATCATACGGGAATGCAATGCGCATTCCATAGAACCTCGGGTACGAATTCAATGGTGGTGTGATATGAGTTCCACATGTCACAGGTATGTTGAATATATGTTACAAACGTATTGATTCGTACGTGCAGGATATGGAGTATTTGAGAGAGCAGACCAGACTTTTCTTTGAGGACTTGGAAGCGAATGGTCCTCCACAGTGGCTTGCAATCAACACCCATAAAATCTGGCACTGGGCCGATCTGCTCCTGCGATTCGGACCTGTGCGTGAATGGTGGATGTATGCCTTCGAGTCCATGAATGGCAAGCTAGCTAGGTGGGTGAAGAACAATGCGTTCCCCGTGGCAAGCATCATGAACGGCTATCTAAGGTTGAAAACCTTGCGCTCCCTACGAGGCATCCTGACCATGCTTTTGAACCGAAAAAGAGCTACTGCCGGCCGTGTCCCGCGGGCTTTGATGGCGCGCCCCGCTCCCGGCATCGTGGTCACTACCTTCGGGGAGAAGGGCAAGCCATTGGAGCTAACGTCCTTGGAGATTGACCAACTCACCCGCTGGATGCGAGCGAGTATTCCCGCTTACCGAAAGCTTTTTCAACAACATGCTGAGTACGACCTGTTCCGGCGGAGGTGCAACCTGCAAGCTCGCACGCATGTACTATCTGTAGTATACCTGCAACATATTGTCAACTTGTTTCTGTATGTTTATCATATATTGTAAGTATACTAAGAATATGTTGTCATCACAGGGAGAATGCCGCGCGCTCTAAACAAGCACTGCGGAACCGACAAGAGGTGGGTGTTGTGCCCGCGATCGCGTTCGGTCCATTGGAGGACCCTGAAGGATGGCTTGGTCGTCAATACACGGCTTACGAGAAGTCGCTCATGATGGGTCCCGAACCCATGTGTTCCAAGTACAACAAGGTGAACATCGGCGGTGTCTTCTATCGCACTAGAGACGGGGACAGAGTGAAAGTGACAACCCAGTGTTTCGTCCGCGCATCCTTCCCCAAGGACGACGCCGATGCCGATGACGAGTGGGAGGACAGGTGCGACCTCAACCACCAGTTTGCATGCTTCTTTGCCTTTTCGCATATCTCTGCAACATACATGCAATACGTCCCCAACATACTAAGGGTATGTTGTACGTATATTACAAAAAACATTGAACATTTCGTGCGCAGGTATGGTATCATCAACGCCATTCTGCGGGTTACCATTGGCGGTGTGCTCTACACTTTTTTAAAGTGTGATTGGCTACCCGTGCCCACGGAAGCTCAGATCGCAAGCTTCAAGCTGAAGAACTCCATCCTCGGCGTGGACAAGGTGTCCAAGGCTTACTGCACCTTCAACCCATGGGACACCTCCAAGTACACTATGGGCAACCGAGAGCCCTACCTACTGGCCAATCAAGTCCAAGCGCAAGTAGTGATAGTCAAACACCCCTGCATGGATTCAGCGGTGATACTTGATACGAGCGACCGCAATATGGAGAAACTTGCACTCGTTGATAGGCCCGTAGTTAGTGATGGTCACTTTGACACATGCGGGAAGTGTAGAGTCGGTGGCGAGCTCCTTCTGTGTGAGAGGGCAGGCTGCAAAGAGGCTATGCACGTGCGATGCGCAGGGCTCACCGACATCCCCACTGGAATGTGGTACTGCAGAAAGTGTGATGACGCATAGTAGTGCCTCTGTACACATTTGATATACCTGTAATATACCAGATACGTATTGCGGCTATATTGTAAGTATTATGCAATATGTGAGCAGCAGGGGGGTCTTACCCCTTTACCCCTGCAGTCATGTGTTGCATAATTCACTCTGATTGTAGACATATTGCACATGTATTAAAGATATTCTGCATGAGTGAATGTTTCAATATGTGTTCAACACATATATTGCAAACGTGTTGAATGATTCATCTGATTGTAGACATATTGCACATGTATTGAACGATTCCTTATGCGTGAATGTTTCAACATGTGTTCAACACATGTTCAATACGTGTGTTGCAGGCGGTTGCAGACATATTGAACACCCCTCCATTCGTTTTGCCTTATTTCAATACATCGGCGCCCCAATTCATAAAGCCCCCCAGAACCGACTTCTGCGATACGCGTCCAAATGCCGTGAAAATTTGTCCCCATAACGCTAGACCCTTCCTTAGATGATACCAAGTGCTAGTGGGTGAGGCTGGCACCATTTGGGTGCCCATGCTAGCATATTCATTTTCGCTGTGTCCAGGCTGATCGCGGTTCAATAGTTTGGCCAATATGTTACACGTGTATTGGAATGTCCAGATAATAGCATACCGTCTTCAATATGCCTCCAATATGCCTCCAATACGTGTTCAACACGTGTATTGAACCCGTATAGAAACGTAGGGTGCCGGCCCCTGCTATGCCTGTCTCGCAGGTGGACGATGTTGGACCCGTGCCACTACAATCGGCACGGGTGACCACCACGGCGGCGACAGACGGTGAGTTCCCTGGGTTCGTTCAGACCGTTAATCACGCCGCCATCCAGCCGGTTGACCTCACCGGCTACGACACCGACGACTACGAGGACCATCCTGACGGCAGCTTCACTGTGAAGCCGCGGGCTACGCAGTTCTCGGCTAATTATGCGTCGGCACCCGCAGCCGGCGAGCTCAGGTCTGATCCTCAGCGGACCTACGGTTGTGGGAAGCCGCCCTGGGGCTTTCCTGCCACGGTTGGGCCGTGGGGAATTCCCTACTTCATCTCTATTATCCTTTTCATCTCGATTATGGGAGTGGGAGCCGCCGCCATCACGGCGGCCAATGACGTCGACCATGTGCAGGTATCGGGTCAGGCTGCTCCGCAGCCTGTGTTGTGCAGGGGGGATCTCTGCATCTACCCTGGTATCTCCGAGCTGGACCTCGTCACTCTGGATGCGGTACTGCACTACCTGGGTGCTGCAGCGGTGGCGCACCGGCTGCCCGAACCATTGGAGTGCCGGGTGCTGCAGGCTGCTACCGTGGACATTGTGGTGACGGACTGACGGTGCCCCTCTGGACTTTGACCCCGAGTAGCTCTTCTGGCTCTGGCAGTACACCACTTTTCTGGTGGTGTGCTGAGATGTACTTTGACCTCAACATGGTCTGAAATCTGGTTTATGCTTTCTATTTGACAACTACAATCTCCAAATCTGGTTTGCTTTCACAGAGCTTTTCAGTAGTTTAGCGGGACACCCTTACCCGTATGTTTCTGCTCTTGTGCTAGCTAGAGGGTTTCAATTTGTGTACCAGAATTGCACAGTTGAATTGGCAGTTAGGTCTGTGGTTAGCTCCTGCCCTAACTTATCTTGACTTATTTGACTTACCTGTCAGTCGCCACCCACAATGCTGGGGTGGTGTGCTGAAATCTGTATAGGCAGCCCTGACCGGGAGTCCCGGTGCAGGCCCCTACAGTATGACAGATTCCTAGGTAGCCAACAATGGACTGATAACTGACCTGTAGGTTTGTGCTGTGACACACCGATGTGTCACAGGTAGCTAGGTCCGAGACCGTTCCGACTCCGAGACCGTTCCGGGTATATCTAGCTTAGGGTTTATTATCTTATGAGCGTTTGCCTATATTGGTTCCATGACTGTCTGATATGGGAAATCCGAGAACCGGGATATTCCAGCGGTAAAATCCCTGCTTCTCCTGTCGATACCGGATCTGCTTCCTTGGTGGTACATCAGCCGGCACCGCATCATCTCCCGTGTCGCTCGGCATGTCGCCGAACGGGTTCATCTGAGCACCACCGAGTGCCTGGCCGGCGAGGGGTGCTGCTGTCGCACACAGGCAGAACAATGCCGCGATGCAAACGGGAATCATAGCCGTGCGGAAGGAGGGTGGCAGCGCACCACCTCGGCACACACTGTGGCGCGACACCACCGACCGTGGAGCATCGTAGACGGTCTTGGTGTCGTCCTCCTCGTTGCTGTGGTCATCGTTGTCGTCGAGCATCCAGGCATTTTGAAGGTGAAGCCCTTTATGTTGGACCGCAAGCGGTCCCCCTGCGATGATGTCCGCGAATATCTGATTGTTAAAGTGCACGGCGTCGGCAGCGGGCGAGCGGGGTAGACGACGTGGTCGTTCGCATCGCCGTCCGCGCCATCTTAGCTCAAAGGTGGCGGTGGTGGTGGCCCCGTCTTGTCCACATGCACACCGTCGACCTTCACGGCGGCGAAGAAGGAAGGCACGCCGTCCGAAGCACCGCCGACATGGAAGCCACCCATGGAAGTGTCCACGGGTTGGCAATACGCAGCGTACTTACCGATTGCCGAAGGGGCACCACCAGTGGTGACGCCGAAGGAATACGCCGAAACCTCGTCGCACATCTCCGGTTCGCCCCCCACCAAGAAGCAAAGCGCGTTGAATCTATCGGAGTCGCCCTCCTCCACAGCGCACTGAAACTGTTCAGCGTACATGTCGTTCTCGAAGTCCGATACAGCGAAGCTGTGCGAGCCGAACTCCTGCTTTTTTGCCGCCTTCCCGCCGTTCGGGCAGTCGCGGTGCCAATGCCGCGCCGACTCCAAATCGCACGAGTCGCTGGCGCAGAAAGGGATGAACTCACCGGTGCCCTTGTGAAAGGCCACGCGCCTCCTCTGCTCGGTCTGGTTCCAGTTGCCACCGGCAGGTAGGTCCCTTGCCGCGAAACGGGTCATCTTGCTCCGCGGCTTCGCCCCACGCGGTGTGAAGTGCTTTGTGTCGTCCATGCGGGAGGACAAAGACCTCACCTGTCGCTGAAGCAACCTTTATGCCGCCTTGGTGCATCCTTTCAAGCGCAAGGACTATCGATACCATGCCATGCGCGAGTCCCTAGCAACGCCTATTCCGGTGTCACATAACGCCAACCGATTTGGTCTTCGACGGTCTTCGGTTCGGTCTTCGCACGTGTCTTTGAACCTGTGATATATATATATATATATACATATGTCAGCTCGCTGAAGCCTTGTATAAAGATAAAGATAAACTCCAAAAATAATTAATTCGATGGTGAAATACGGATGTAGCAAAGATAAACGATAAACCAAACTAAATAATTAAAATACCCCTCGGCAGACGTGCTAGATAAAGATGAAGATAAAGTGGCGGGTAAATTACTACAAAAAAACCATATCGGGGAATTCGGGAAACCCCAGAAATGTCTAAAACCCCAATCCGAAAAGGAGGCGGCCAGGCAGGAGAGTGTGTCACCCTTTCTTCGCTCGACTGGGCGGCTCTAAAGCCAATACGCAGTCCCCTCTCACGACGATATTCAGCCCACTCATAGCGTCACAAGCCAATATCCAGCCCCCTCTCAAATGTGAGAATCGGCCCCCTCTCAAGGCAATATCCAGAGCCGATATCCAGCCCACTCGCAGGCCAGTATGCAGCTCCGTCGCAAAGCACGATATTCAGCCCTCTCACAAAGCCGGTGGTCTGCCCCCTTACGTAGATACGTAAAGATATGCATATCCTTACGTATACTCGTGTACACACATAGCGGGGGGGGGGAGGTATCAACTTCAAATACGCCATGGCCGTTGTATCCTGTCTCTGAAGGAGCGGAGGCCCTTCGCATCGTGGCATATATCATGCAGTACTTCTCTCCCATCTTTGCGCCATGTGTGTGGACGACTGTAATTCGCCTGTAGGTTACGCATTACATTTTAGGTGCGGCCTTTGTTTACACATCAATAGTGCTCATGAAGATAACCGACAAAGATAGCCGACCAACTGACAACGATACGGTATAGTTGATCAACTTGGTGCAGCAAGGAATTTCAAGTTCCCCATTTCACCTGTGGCTCACTACAAAATTCGAACCATACCTCGTTTAGGCAACTTTGATAATAGAAGTTTTCCTTGTTCCACCTTGCCTTTATATGAGACCAAAGGGGAGGCCCATCACATTGCGCCTTTATTGCTTGTCGAGGAAGTCATGGTGGGACGTCGCCTCACACTTGGGGCCACATGTATACGCACGTTGAATGTCAAAATTTAGGACTCGCACAACGGAGAGGTGTGTGTGTGTGTGGAGGGGGGTTAGTGTGGGTTATGTGGGTTGACCAAAGCCCAAAGGCCAAAGCTCCCCCCTCGTCCCACCTTTTGTTGTGGACCAAAGACCCAAAGACCCAAAGACCCCCCGGAAAATGCCTAATAGTGCCCTTAAAATAACATATAAGGCCTTTTTTTTTTGCAAAAATGATTGGCCTTCGGCCAAATCCCCACCGCCTCTCCACCTTCGTGGGCCTGAAAACCTAAAGCCTCCCCCCGTTTGCAAGTTTTTTATTTTTTAACGTCCTGTAAAGCCCACAGCTTCGAACGAAACTGGGTGACTCCGTATGGGTCGGAACACACACTTTTCAGGGAATCCTGCTGAAGTCCTACCGACGGAAGTTTGCGAACACATTATCGCCGAGTGGCTTACCATGCATTTACCCCTAGTTTTTATGCCAAAACCAATGTGGTTACCATCGCACACACTCCGCAGGCGGGCTCATGGGGATCACGCATGTCGGGGTCAAACTCCTTCAATTAAGGAATTGGAGTTCATGCAGACAGATGAGTTCCACAAAATCCAAGCCGGGGATATCAGTCTCTGGAACCGATGCACACGAAGGAACTACTGTAAAGGTGTGCACAAGCCACTTGACACAATTAGTAGGCATATACACTGCACAGGGTTCCACCAATACACGATTTCTGTTACAGTCCGATTCCTCCTGAATGAGTCTGTTTCGGTGGTTGAAAGTTATTAAAGGGTGAAATTATACACTGATTAGATCTATGCGTAATTCCGCTACACTTGCCTTGAAGGACCAGGATCGATCCCCTAGCCCCCAATATTACTTCCTTCAAACTGTATGTCAGCTTCCACTTGTCGGCTTCCACTTGTTCAGCAGCAGTAAGGGGTTTCTCACTCTGCACCCTTTGTTTCAGTGGATTTTCCATCAGAGGAGCTTGGCAGAATATTCACAACCTGCACCGATGACCATGAACAGTTGTTCAGTCCGGCTGGCAGGAGTACATCAGCATATGATGAAAAACAACTATTCCAAGCAACCACCTTGCCGATGGGCAGCACGATTGGGGGTCACCTTCACGCTACTGTCACCGCAGCTAATCGCGAACAGATCAGACTCCTTCGGATGCGAGGCAATCTGTAACACCTGTGATGTCGCCGTGTTCACAGAGAGCACGTGCTGAAGGGACAATGTTTTGGCATTGAAGCTCTGTGGAACAACCAACCCACTCTCACACGTGATCACAATCTTCTCACACACTGACACTCACCCAATTTCTCAAGAAAGAATCATGCAAGCATGCGGAGTGGAATTTTCGCCCTGAACATCGAGTGATCAAGCATGTGCCGCTAGCTTGAAAAGAGATGAGCAAACACAGATAAAGGGTTTCCAAAGAAAATGAAAAAAAAATTCCTTGTGACCAATTGATATGGAAAATTCTTTCCCAGCATAATACAATTGTGAAAGCCCCCTTTGCTGTTCAAGTTCAATGAATGTTTGACGTGGGATCGACATGAAGTTTGATGTGGGGTCTTGATAGAATGAAGGCAAAAGCTGTGATGTTTACAAGAAGGCTACGAAGGGACCAAGGATCCTTGAGGTAGGCTGTTCTATGTGAAGAGCCAGTGCAAGGCTGAAGGCCACAGTGATGTTCAAATGATACTTCTATCATTATAACTTTACACAAGAGTAATCACAAAGCGCCACTGTGTGCTTTGAAGAAACATAAATGACATTTATCTGGCCCAACTCGAGCCGGTAACCTTCCAGCACCACTCAACCCGACAATGGGATCCAGTCCGGTGGCACCTACACCACGAACACTCTCCCTCGTCGTCGCACTTCAAGTCCAAATGGAATCCAGCGGCATCAGTAGCTCAGGAGGCGCCTGACCATCCCGTGGAGAGGAGTGCGGCCGTGTAAGGAGCTGCTGAAGCTCTGGGAGCAGCGAAGTGACTTAGCGTAGACAAGCTTGGCATTGGACCCATTGAGCAGCTACTGGCAGCTGCCGAATAGCAGTGACCGCGCCAAGCCTGCAGTTGGAAATGACTGGATGGCCTGGCATTGGACACGCTGGGATGCAGCCAGCTGGAGCGGTGGGTGTTAGTTACACTGGAGAAGGTGTGTTTTTTTTGAGGCTGGTCGTAGCTCTCATTGGCAGAGCCGGCCTACATGTCCCCTGTAGCGCTGAGGGACACAGACATGGACTACTACTTTGGGTGGTTGACATGGTCGCAGTGACAGAGGAAAAGTAGGTTTTGAAGTGTGCCTCACATCAGCATCATCTTGATCAATGGCAAATGTGGATTTGAGCAAAAGTGATACGTGAAAATCGGAGTGCAACAGAATTTTAGTGGTTTCAGAAACCAGAATCCGCGACTCCAACTGTAGAGACAGAATGCCACACGTTGCTCCGTGGCACTGGCCAATGGCTGCGGAACCACTCCGGCCATTCAGCTTTGGTTTCCCTCCTCGCGTGACGCTGTGGAATTTGATGCATGCCTGGACAGACATTCAAAACTTCACATGAAAACTGATGCTAGCACCCGCTCGAGGGTGGACAAAAACGTTTGCTGAAAAATATTGCAGCGACTGCCTTCAGCAAATGAGGATTGGAGCAGTCAAGATCACAATTTACCCACAGCATTCCCCGCGACAAGGCTTTGGTACCTAAGAGTCGTTGTTGGAGTAGGGGGGCTGCAAGCACAGTTTGATGGTGGATGCTCTAATTCTGAAGTAATCCGGTCTCAGCTCCGTGGGACAGCCCTCTTCGGGGCGGGCAGGCGCAGGGTGGCAGGTCTGAGCACAGGCCTGATGGTGGGGAGGTGGCTCAGGCAGCTTGGGGGTTGGACCGAGCAGTCACAGAGACACTCAAGTAACTCAGTGAGAGGGGGCGCCATTCTCCATGAGGGAGTGCCATTCTCCATGAGTGAGCTCCAGAAAATCCAGATAAGTGTCTGCAGGCGACATTGTGCAGGTCTCTGGTGCTAAAGAGCTTGGTGCTAAAATCAGCACGCCCACGCCCAAAGGGTGGAGTTTGGATCTCAAGGGTGGAGTTTGGATCTCAAGGGTGGAGTTTGGATCTCAAGGTTGGAGCTTCCAGCTCTGCGCTGGCGCAGCACCTGAATCAAAGATGGGCAGCGCCTCGAGCAGGAGCACCGCCCATCTCTTGGGGTGTAATCAACGATGGGCAGCGCCTCGAGCAGGAGCACCGCCCATCTCTTGGGGTGTAATCAACGATGGGCAGCGCCTCAAGCAGGAGCACCGCCCATCTTTTGGGGTGTAATCAACGATGGGCAGCGCCTCGAGCAGGAGCATCTTTTGGGGTGCTGGGGGTCTTAACAGTGGCGGTATTCTAAAATGGTTCCCCCGCGCGGTGCTAAACCCTTTAATCACCTGCTGGCACCTTCTGATTTAGGCGCGGCGGCACGTTTCCACCCATGATGACACACACTGTAAGGAAACCAGCGTGGATGACAGCATGGCACGTAGGCGTGAATCACTGCCGCTTATGCAACATCGCGCACCAACACCACGGCATGGAGTGAGCGCGTTCTGGCGGCATGCCCCCGCGGCAGCTCACGGAACAGACGCAGCAAGTCTTGCTGGCAGGGCGGAAGAAGGGAAACAGAAACCAAATGATTGCGGGCACCGAGGTGCTCCCCAATGCTCCGCACACAAATCATGGGAGGACACAGAGTTTGACTGTCACCATCGCCTGCCTGTCCGTAAAGCAAAGGCAGGTCTGCTGCGTTCCTCAAGAGGCAGGCACCGCAAGAAAGGTGCCACAGGGACAGCGACGTTCGGCTGTGCACACCAATCGGCTGTGCACACCGACATCGATCCCACAGCATTGGCAGTTGAGCACTGAGGAGCTGGGTCGATCTGCTTTTCCAAGATGTGGGTTTGCGATGGAGGCCTCCGACGCACATGGAGAATCTCAGAGGACAGAGGCGAGAAGGAGAAAGGTCGCGTTTGGGACAAAATGGAACTTCAAGCTTTCTGTAGGATTCATATCGTGCTCAGACCTATGACTGGTGATACATCATGACTTCAAGCTTTCTTTAGGATTCATATCGCGCTCAGACCTATGACTGGTGATACATCATGACTCCAAGCTTTCTTTAGATTCATATCGCGCTCAGACCTATGACTGGTGATACATCATGACTTCAAGCTTTCTTTATGATTCATATCGTGCTCAGACCTATGACTGGTGATACATCATGACTCCAAGCTTTCTTTAGGATTCATATCGTGCTCAGACCTATGACTGGTGATACATCATGACTCCAAGCTTTCTTTAGGATTCATATCGTGCTCAGACCTATGACTGGTGATACATCATGATTCATATCGTGCTCAGACCTATGACTGGTGATACATCATGATTCATTCCATGAGAGGTGTAGTTAGATCCGGGCATCATGAGAGGACATAACCCTGTTCTCCTGCTTTAACATCGCCTGCAGGCCTCTTTTCATGCATGTTGGACGATGGTCGCTGAACGCTGGACATTCAGCTACTCCGTAATGTTTGACCAACTTTAGCTCACACCAGTTGGGAGACACAAGCAATGAAAATCAAAATGCAGGGCAAGCCCTCATATTCAAGGAATATGAGACACATCTGAAGCTCACAAGCCTTACCAATGTAATCATCCTGCCCCATCATCGGCCCAACACATTTTCTTAGCTTAACCCTGCACTCTCTTATTCCTTAGCTGTATATAGAGCATTACTGGGTGGGACCATCCTCATCAATAAAAAGTGACTCCTCCTCCCCCCAAAGTTGGCTGTTTCCCTAACCGCGTCATTGCCTTAAATACGGATGCTTAGTCAAAAGGGCTGTGCAGGCTTTGGCGGAATGTGAAGAAAAGTGATACCTGTCATGATTTAAATCAAAACAGCATATACAGTATACTTACATCGAAGGAAACATGGTATTGAATCTAAAGTGCAGTTCTGGGCGCACAGGGGCATGCCTCATCCCTACTACATGTACATGAAGCAGCTAGCCGGCAAAGGTGAGCAGCGCTCACACAGAGCGACATGGAACTCGTCACGGAACTAACTGAAGGAGGTGGGAAGCAAGCAACAAGAGCGCACCAAAATGGAGTTGTCGGACAGGACTGCCAGGATGCTCTCGCCATTACACGTGAAGCAGCCGCAGACCACCGTGTCGAGGCCAGGGCACGTCCACACCCGCTCGGGTTGTAGATTGTGTGGTAGGTGCAGCGACATTTGTGTCTGTGTCACCATAAATTTGCGGAATCCCGTCAGTCCACAAATGCGAGATGTTCATGAGCACGGTCTTCGTGCGTCATGTGCAGCTACGATGACTTGCATGCTGCACATGCTGCCAACCTCTGCCTGGGGGGGGCTTCAGCATCAAAGCCACCAGTCATGTACCACAAGAACATGCAAGATGCTGACAACGCTTTAGTGTCAGGCCAAGGGCTTCATATATGCTCTGGGCGGCAGGATCCAAGCGGGAAGGCAAGGGACTCACGGGATGGATGGCTAAGAGTTTCTGGTGGTCGGGGCTAAGATGGATTCGTACGGGAAGCCCCGTGAGGGCTTCACTCTTTGCTGACCTCAGCTGATATCTGCACCTCTGAACGTAACTCTCGGAGTCCCACATCACAAGCTGCCCTCCAAATCCCCGCCCGCACAATGCTCTCACCTCACCTCACATCACGGGTTACTGGGCCTTCTTTCTGCATGCTACGCAGGCATCTTTTCCAAAGTGGTGCGGTACACACTCCTGGGTGCCCAAGTCGCGGGGCGCGCCTCGGAAGCTGCCATTGCGCCGGGTGCACAAATGAGCACAGCGACACACTGAACGGCATGAGATCGGCCAACAAGAGCCAGCCCAAAAGCGGACCCTGCTGGCATGCCCCACACATACAAGGTGCAGCATGTTCCTGCTGCTCACCTGCCCGTCGCTGCCGGCAGACACCAGGAAGTTGGGAGCGGTGGGGAAGAACAGCACGCCCGTGATGGCTCGCTTGTGAGCATTCAGGATGTGCTTCGATTGGTGGTCCGTGCGAACGTTGTATATGTGAACTGCTGCGTTGGCCATGCCTGCACCAAAAACCCCCGCAAACAGGGTTCCCATCTTCACACTACTCCGGGTCACCCGTCTCACGGGGCGCAGCCCTCACAGCAGCGCGAGCCCGCCTGCCAGCGCTCGAAGCAGTGCGGCAGCGCGCGCCCGCCTGCCAGCGCTCGAAGCAGTGCGCGCCCGCCTGCCAGCGCTCGAAGCAGTGCGGCAGCGCGCGCCCGCCTGCCCTTGGAGCAGTGCGCGCCCGCCTGCCAGCGCTCGAAGCAGTGCGCGCCCGCCTGCCAGCGCTCGAAGCAGTGCGGCAGCGCGCGCCCGCCTGCCAGCGCTTGGAGCAGTGCGCGCCCGCCTGCCAGCGCTCGAAGCAGTGCGCGCCCGCCCGCCAGCGCTCGGAGCAGTGCGGCAGCGCGCGCCCGCCTGCCAGCGCTTGGAGCAGTGCGCGCCCGCCTGCCAGCGCTCAGGCAAGGCAATTTGAACAAGACCGGCAGGGCCCTCGTCACACTTCACACGGGGCCACTGCATGAAGCCTATCATACCGACTGCAACAATGTTGTTGTCCACAGGGTGGAACGCGAAGAAGGTGGCTCTTGGAGGCGGCTTCACCAGGATGGTAATCGCCTGCACCCCGGAGACCATTACCACACAGAGCACCCCTTCATCAGTGTGGCAAGCGTGTGCCT
Source organism: Cymbomonas tetramitiformis (assembly GCA_001247695.2). Taxonomy (NCBI): domain Eukaryota; kingdom Viridiplantae; phylum Chlorophyta; class Pyramimonadophyceae; order Pyramimonadales; family Pyramimonadaceae; genus Cymbomonas; species Cymbomonas tetramitiformis. The sequence goes on from LGRX02034165.1 coordinate 17,451, forward strand.
TAGAGCTACAACGTCTGCACGCCGCCTCTCTTCATCAGTGTGCCAAGCTTGCCTTAGAGCTACAACGTCTGCACGCCGCCTCCCTTCATCAGTGTGGCAAGCGTGCCTTAGAGCTACAACGTCTGCACGCCGCCTCCCATTTCGCCTTGCACTGGGGAGCATATGCACAGAGAAGCACAGAGAGCTTATATGGAACGAGCACACTCGTCATTTACTTGGGTCAGGATTCTCGATGTTTACAGAGCTTGCTGAGAAGCAGATGTGTGAAAGGAGCCTTTTGGCAACACAGGATCCTGAGGGGAATCTTTAGGCTGTCTCGAGGGCAGACGAGTGCTCCGCAGAGCACACGCGGAGTCTTCACAGCCCAGGCTGTCTCTTACTGCGCAGCTCCTCACTGATAAGCACTCTACAAACTCTGCTCACCTTAAAAGAGCGCATGTTGAACAGTGACACAGGCCCGCCACTTGCTGACATGACGTAGGAGTCATTCTTGGATAAGGCCATGCTGCGAGAACCCCATCCCTACCAGGACGTAAGGCAGAGCTAGCCGTCACAGCACAACACCGCCGGAGAGTAGACGGCGTTTTGAGACAACTGCGCTGACATGGCAGCAACTGTCGTGGGTTGTGGCGGGCGCCATCAGAGTCAGGCCCACCGCCATTGATGTGGCGGACATTGCGGTCACCTACACATCGCTTAGCCCACCCGAGCTGACGTGACGGGCGCTGTGGTGGCACAAACATTGTTCAGTGCACTTCTGTGGCCCCAAACAGTGTTTGGCACATGCCCGTGGCGGGCATTTGTATGGCCGCGACAGGTTTCTTTCGTCAGGCCTTTATACGGCACAACCATTGCAGACGCAATTTCTGCCCTCGTGTATATATGTAGCCCTGTTGCTTCAGAGGTCCCGTGCATCACAAGGAATGTGCACGACGACGAGCCTGATGCTACGAGGTCTGCCTTGAGTGCCCGAGACCGGTGCATGCCCAACCTTCAGTGCACAGCACACCCCCCGTAGCGATCGCGCCAAACTGCGCGAAACATGGAGTGCGAGCATGTCAGACAAGATGCGCCTTTGCACAAAGTGTGAGGGATGCGCCCTTCACAGTGAACCACATCAAAAGCTCCTGCCGCGGTGCTGCCACGGTGCACAAAAACCATTTCTTGTCTTACCCGGCCAAGCAGACAGGCTCCGCGGAATGACACGCATGCCGCACTGCGGTCCCACCAGCATGGGTATGCACTAGACAGGTATCAGCCGTCTGAGGGAAAGTCCCATTTCACACCACCACGGGTACCCATCATGGAGAGAAGTGATGGGTGAAGCACACCTTGCACCGTACTCCTGACGCTCCACTGGGTCCCCCTCCGCAGCGTTCTGCATTGAGGCCCCGGTGGTGGGCCTCCACAGCCTCTCTTCACTCGCTTTCCGCCCGCCCTGCTGCAACAGGACAGGAACGTATCAGGGGTGCAGAAGATACATGAGGGCAAGAGGCACATCTACCCAACAACCTCACCACCACATGCCACAGCTAGTACGACACCGGTTACACATATTGTCAGGTCTCGTGCTCAATCCAACCAGCCCACCCCCACGACTCCTCAGCACGCTCCACTGCTGGCGTGAAACAGCAAAGAGGGCTCTCAGGAGGCGCCTTACTCTCCCTGAAGCGCGCGTCCAGCATTTCCTGTCGTGAGCATCCGCGGAAAGGACTGCATTTCCCCAAAGAGTTTCCTACTGTATTTCCAGAAGCTGCTCGCGAGCGCACTCCGGGTGTCAAGACCAGCTGGCACACTAGACGCGGGAAGGCACATTCCCGAGGTCACTGCCGCACTGGGAAAAATGAGGAAGCACACCTCGACAGTGCGCGGCAATGTCCACTTCCAAAGTTTGTGCACCCCATTCAAACACAACCCGAGGAGGCCGTTGCCCGAGCCCGTGAAGAGAAGCCGCACGACGTTGCTCTCCACGGTGAGCTGTGAGTGATGGGTAAGAGTCTGCACACGGCATTGGCGCCTCACTGGTGCAGCCCCTCCCCGGGCAACTGCTTACAAAAGCCTCCGCTCTCGGCCCTCTCAGAGATGTCCTAACCCAGAACCGAAAGAGATGCTCTCGACTCCCAGTGACCAGCTGGCTGCAACAGTTACAACCGCGCTATGGGAACAACACTAGAGTGCCCATGGCACATCAATCGGGGTATATCTACACCACATTCAATCTGCAAGCCTAAAACAGCCTTCCGGCTGACATCAGCAGCGAGTGGCCGCTTTGGGCAGAGTGAGAGCACGGGCGTCAGTCTTGAGAGACAGGAAAAACATACCCACACCTGCCATGCGTTCGCCCAGGTCATCAGTGGCACGCCCACACGCCCACACGCTCAGGTCATCAGTGGCACCGCCCACACGCCCAGGTCATCAGTGGCACCGCCCACACTGATCGGCATGAGATCGGCCAACAAAAGCCAGCCCATCATCATCCCAGTGGATGTGAGAAGCAAATCAAGAGCAGGGCGGGGCCGTGACAAGATACCACAAACGCATACATATTCCCAACCCAAATGCAAAACAGCATGGAAAGATGATACGATGTGACCGATCGTCGCCAAACAGCTGTTGGTCTCTGGGTTACGGAGTAAGCGGACCCTGCTGGCATGTCCCCCAGTGGCTCCCGGTCGATGGATGGGACCTGTTGGTCCATGGTTATGTCATGAATGCAGTCACGCCACACAGCATGGACACCCCATGTCAAAAAAGGAAACATGCGGGCACCTAAGTGGCACCGCCCACACGCGCAGGTCATCAGTGGCACGCCCACACGCCCAGGTCATCAGTGGCACGCCCACACGCCCAGGTCATCAGTGGCACCGCCCACACGCCCAGGTCATCAGTGGCACGCCTTGGCGGGCATGCAGGGAGGGAAGCTATCGGTACCTAGGAGTGAACCAGGTTCAAGGGTGGACGAGAGCGTTCTTGTTTCTATGGGTTTCTCATCTCTGGAAGATGGCACTGAAGAATCGGCTGATTTTGGATCTTCCAAATCTATCTTGTCCGAGGCTTTACCTGCTTTTTGCAAGCAAACTTCCGTTTCTGAGATTCCCCTTTTCAGATCTCAGCTCACACAGAAGCAATGACAGATGCCCAGGGAAAAAGACAACAGTTCGTACTAAAAATTGCATCCTTGCGGTAAGAGCCAAGGTCTGCTTGTACGGTTCTCGGAAGTAGCTAAACATCCATAAACTTTCAGTTCTGACCAAGGCACGGCCGGGAGCATCGGAGGACAATAGAACTGAATACTACAGCAAGTTATAGCGCATTCTGAAAGCACAACTCTCATCGATACTGCACACACAAGTCTTCCAGAGAAAGCCCCGAGCTTGCCTATGCAGGATAAACAGGACTGTGCCCGGGCTTCCTACCTTTATCCCATAACTAGGCTTTCGCCATGTGGATGAGCTAGACTTGATCAAGTCACCAACTCAGATAATATACCTTGAGCAGCGATGGTGAAGGAACACACCTGCAACACTTGTGCTGCTCGGTAGCACTGCAGCGGGTGAGCTCATGTTGGTCGATAGTCCCAGCTTGGAGCTTGCATCTGCAGCACTTCCCAGGCCTGCTAGTCCCGCTGTCGCTGCAGTGTCCAAGGGCTTGTGAGGGTGGTAGAGGGCTTGCGCCGAGGCGGCTACTTGCTGAATGAGTCCCGGGGCGTGTTCTTGAAGCTGCTCCGTGGCAGCATGGAAAGAGGAGGCGGGAACCTGATTGTGAAAGAGGTATGCGAGGCCGGCACGAGCCAGGATATTCACACTGTTATTTTTCCCCGTCACCACAAGGAGCGAGCAGTCCGAATTGAAGCACACGTTCGGACTTTCCGGTAATGTCCCCTCGCAGTCCCGAACGAGAACAGGTGCCACCTGCAGAATACAGCATGCACAGAGCTAAGGTCGATGCTTTCAATCCCCACATACGATTACGAACTCCAGCTCAACACATTGGAAAAGCTTCTGCCGGGGTAGGTCTCTACAACCCATAGAAACAGAGAAATGTTTCCTCCGCCGACGTTCTGCTGAGGAGGTACAATTCCATCCTGAAGGTGAAGTTGCTCTTTTGTCAGTCGTGGTAATTCCGAATTCACTTACCTGGTCCATGCTCCAAAATTTAACATATCCCTCGTCCCCTACAGCCAGATATCCGTCTGCGGTGACGTCCATTCGCACGAGCGCCTGCTTGTGATCACAGAGTGAATTTCAACGAACAAATTTCTGTGGTTGCAAGCTTTGTTGCTACTCATAAAACAAAATATGAGAGGAGACAGCTTTACCTCAGAGGTATTGTGAAAGCCCATGTATTGGCGGATAAGCTTGCCCTCGATCTCGTTCCATTCTACGAGTGTGGGTTGATTTTCCCTTCCAGTTCCACAAGAGAACAATCTGCAAAGATACTCGCAAATTTAGACTCGCCAACTCCAGAGAATAAGCGATCAATGCAGCCGAAGATAGGTCGTCATACGGGGACACAAGATATCTCAGATCGATTCCAGGACACATATTTGACGGATGGCTGGTCACACGGCACAGCTCGGGATATACCTTCTCCCGTCTTTGCTGTAAACCATGTGTGTGGCCCATCGTCCCGGCGCCACGTACGACACTCGTGCTTCTGTGAAGACAGCGAACCCCACGAAGCCCCTTTGCGAGCAGTCCGTGCGTCTCAAGGACTCCAATATATCAGGACGACGTTGATCGCAAAAGTCAGAGAACATGTTTGAAAGAGCAAAACGCCCGTGTTACCTTCAACACTTACAAGAAACCCTCATAACCATTCTGGGCCTACACAACGCCTAGGTGTGGCAAACTTCGAAAGCTAGCCGACGGTCTGCACCTCTGTCATCATAGATCCACGCCTTGACTTTTCCATCCTTGCCGGTCGAAAAGATGTGCTTCAGATTATCTTTTTCGAATGGGCACACGGAGTACACGGGGCCTTCATGCCCACGGAAAGTCTGTAGGACAGCTCCAGCTTTAAGGTCCCACACCTGTAAAGTATCACATTCCACACTCCGTGTGAGAACGAAAACGAGAGCCCCTCCAGATACTGAGCACCACAAACAACTGTGGGCAATATGGGTGGTATTCTATCTTCAACTCTCGGCAACTAGGATCTTCGCCGTTGAAAGGCACCTTCACAGCCGCGTTACAAGATCCAGGGCAGCAGGACAGGAGCAGTAGGGTAGTTCTCAAAAGATGCCGGCAGCAAGGAGATGGATTCTCGCAGTGGAAAAGCACCTTCACAAATCCGTCATCTCCGCAGGTGACGAGGTGAACAGTTGAGGAGTGATTCACAAACGCAAGATCATTCACAGCTCCGTCGTGCGCATTTATCTCATTATGCAGGTGAACCCCTTCTTGTTGGTGAATGTAGTATGATTGAATCATCCTCCGAGAATAGGCTACCCCTGAGACAACAACGAGGAGAGGGCTAGTTTAGACCAAAGAAAGAAAGAGCAGCCATCGAGAAAAAGCCTGGGTCGCCTCCATTCCACTTTTATATTCAGTTCTCCTGCAGCAGGGAGAGCTGAACTTGGATCAAGAGCTGAATCTGGATCATACCAAAGAAGCCTCCTCCAAAGCCCCACTTCAAGCGGCTTATCGCCCCAGCGCGCTGTGGGCGGCCCTGACCGTTCACTCCGCCACCCTCTTTGAAGATCTGTCGACCTTGTAACACGTCCCAGAGGCTGAAAGTGCTGTCCTGGGTCCCCACTGCAATATTGAAAAGCTGGTAAGTGTCCGAAATATGAAGAATGGACTGAACGAGTGACCGAGTGCACGGTAGACAACTAAAGAGCAGGAGTTGTACAATTCCGACGTCCGGGAGTCCGGGAGGAGTTGTTCAAAGTGCCGAAAAAAAGGGAATATTACACTTGTGCAACCGCAAAACTTGTCACTGCTAGGAGCGGAGGAAGATGGGCCAGCGAACTTACCAAGAAGAAGAGATGGGCTGACTGGATGAAAATCAAATGCGGTAACGGTGGAAGACTGCGACAGAAAGCACGACGGGACGAGATCAACCCTTGCCAGTGGCAAAAAGGTCTCGAACCAGGGAAAACAACAGCCCAAAGACACAAACTTTATCCAATGAAGGCACGTGGGTGAACTCTTAGATATTCAGCACGCTACGAGACTGAAGTATTCCAGAAGGCACTCAAAGGAATACCTGTTGGATGGTTCTAACCAGAGTATCTGGCAACTCGGCTTTCGAAGCACCAGCAGCATCGGACGCCCCAAGAGATACACCCCCCTGCAAATGAGGCGGGGGTAAGCCTCAGCTCTTGCCAAATGCAAATGAAATACGAAAATAAGGGCGTTCCAGCAGGGGGCAGTTTGCGGACTGGTCATCGGGCACACCAGAAGATTTTCCGCCCCAGCACGGCCTCTCTTAAGACCCACCTGCAGCAAAGGCACAGAACTTTCAAACTTTATTGTCCTTCCACTCGGAAACTGACCACGACTTGAGAGGAGGCAGCCGCCAAAGCACCTGTGCTGCTTCCACTTCGGTCATCGAAGGATTGCCACTCCGAGGTCGTTTCAAACCTGCGCCATTCACCACGGAAGCACCGCGAAACTCACATAGTACGGTGAGTCAGGAACGTTGCGTCTACAACAACACTGTAAAGGAACCCTCAAAAAGGGTCTCAGCGGCTTCGCGTATATCACTAGGTGGAACAGAAGGACGGCGTAGACACGTGCAGCAGCAGCATAAAGCGGACCCACCTCGGCCACAAGTGGACGGGATGAGGCACGCGTACCTTGCCCAAGACCAGTCACTGGTTCAGAGAGCATTTCCGGAGCAGTGAGGCCCCCGTGTGCTGCTTGATGCTGCGCTGCTTGAACCGCAGCACTCTGAAACAGCGCATTCTGCAACAGTGCGAGAACATCATAATAGAAGCGAATACCTAGGTAGCAACGAAAGACCACTACCTCCGCCGCGTTCGTGAATGACCAAGCCTCTCAGGTGAAGGTGTAGACACCAAAAGAGCGTTGCACTGGGCGGAGCTTCAACGGACAGGAAAAATATGACTCCGTAAGCTCAAAAATGACTTAGACCACACGCGCTTAGCAATTTTATTTCCTCCTGTCGAATTCAGAACGCTCCTTTCGACCCAGCACGCCACCTACGCTTAACCTAAAACGTGCATCATAATGAACTGGGTTTTTGAAATACCAGATGCAGAATAGGACCCGACGTCGAGGGGCCGAAACTCGGGTGCGGTTGGTTGGCCGCAACTCCTGGTGCCCCTCCCGCGGCAGGCTTTTGCAAACCTGCGGGAAAACGTTGGCGTCAGATATCGGGGATACCGTCACGCCCTGCAGTTTGAACGGTTCCTTTCTCGTGCATACGTATGCACGCTAGGTTTGGGGTAGACAGGGGATGGCCTGAGGATGACGTACCGCAGTTGTGGTCCACAAAAAGCGTCTTAATTTCCGGACTCGGATAGGGATTTTTGCAAAACTGGTGCTGCCAGTTGAGGCTGTAAAAGACCGCTCGAGTATTAAATAACAGGCGTTTGAACCAACGAAACGACCGCCAGAGCAGAACCACACAGGGAGTTAGCTCAAGTACCTTTGATTTATGAGAGTTCGCATGCGAGAACGTTTCATGTTAGGGACCTGAAGTTTGTCTCGGAAATGAGGATTCGCTTCAATAAGCTTCCGCAAGTCTGCGAGAATCAGCTGCCGACAGGCAATGGCATCGCCATAGTTCGAAAGCTTGTCGTTTTCCCTGCGCAGCTCTGAACTGTGAGAGGATAGTGACTGATAAAGGTTTTGTTAAGATAACCTCGAAGAGAGTACCTGAAGTCCTCGAGGGTGAGTAAGGTCGCCATTTCCTTGTATAACTCTTCGTTATTTGCTCGGAATACTTTCAAATCAGTGGTAAGAATGCATACTGCTAAGTTCCGGTCGCCGCTGCTCGAGAGAAAAAGTTATCAATATCCCTGACGCAGAAAGCAAAGACCCTTACAAAAAACTACTCTACACACCTGTCTAATGCTTCAAGGAATTTTTGCTTTCGAATCTCAAAGAACATCTTCATCGAATATCTGTTGTACTCGACACGCGTGAAGCCCAGAAGGTACTTTTCAACTTCTTCCCAATTCCCAAGCAGGATAAGTTCCTCGAAATATTTCAGATTGAAAAAGTGTCCTGACTCCTGCTCCAGTCTGCGACGCAGAACAGCTCGCTTAAGACGCCGCGGGCTCCCAACTGTGAAGCTGAGGTTAAGTAAAAAATCAGGGACAACTCACGCATGAAGGCTCTTCTTAAACCCCTCTTCTTCAAGAAACTGAAGGATTAGAAACACAAGCTCCTTGCTTAGATCTTTGCTGAGAGACATGACGACTGGCCCTTGGATCCAACGACACACCTAAACCAATTGTTCAACAACTGCAAGCGTAAATTTTGATGATTGTGAGATTGTGATGAGAAAAGATGTATTTATCGATCGGTCAAGGAACGCTGCTATCGCTCCTCATTTTGTTTTGTTCAAGTTCGGAGGCATGCCGAGAATTTTGTTTTCGTCAGATCTCGTTCGGTTGGAACGAAAGGTTGGTTGCCAACTTGCCAGGTTCATGCCACATGCCATCCCGCAATACCCGTGAAGTTATCGAGCAGATCGACCTGCAAGCCTATTACCGAATCAACTGGAACAATTTATATTTAATTCGTCGGCGCTTGACTTTTTTAAATGACTATTTTTTTTTAAACATTTGCTTCGACACTGAAAGTTTTTAAGGGTAGGGTGCACAGTTATTTGGGGCTATTTAATTTTCATTACAATTCCCATATTTTATGGGAACTGAAAGTCAATATCGCGGGAAAATTCAAAATAAATAGTTATAAGTTTTCCCTTGATATGTTCTATATTTAGAAAATTACTTTCGAAGTAGGAGCATATGAATCCGATGTCCATAAAAAAGTGTAGGACTAGTTTTTGAGATATAAATGTTCTAATGGGGGTGGGTATATAATTTTCGACCCACCTCCCTTAGAACATTTATATCTCAAAAACTAGTCCTACACTTTTTTATGGACATCGGATTCATATGCTCCTACTTCGAAAGTAATTTTCTAAATATAGAACATATCAAGGGAAATCTTATAACTATTTATTTTGAATTTTCCCGCGATATTGACTTTCAGTTCCCATAAAATATGGGAATTGTAATGAAAATTAAATAGCCCCAAATAACTGTGCACCCTACCCTTAAGCCAGGCGTGCCCGCACCGCGCATGGCACCGTTATATAGCAGTGCCGTGACATTACAATATTTCGCGCCGTCTTCGTTTATATGTGTATATTTATAACAGCCAGACGCGACTGGCAGGGGGGGGCAAGACGGACCCCCCCCACTGTTTACCTTAGCGTTTTTTCTCTCTCGACCCAATAGGCAAAAGCGCCTAAGGTATGCATTTTTTCAGGTGCCTGTAGGGTACGATTTCTAAGGTAAAAACTTTTTGCCCCCCCCCTTTTGGGGGGGCAGAACCTAAGGTGTAGGGGTTTCTATCGTGCCTATACATCCCCTGTCCCAGTGTTAAGGATCTACGTTAGGGGTCACGGATGTCGTCCAGCGCTCCAGCCCCCAAACATCGGCGCTCAAGATTTTGGCGATCACGTTTTCATTGGCGATTACTATAAAATTATTTTAAAATTGCTTTTTATATACGAAACGTACGTTGAGCAATGCTGTCACCTTTGATCGACCGAATCTTCACGGATTCTGCTCTCCAAATATATATACTGTCGGTATTTCCCGGTATTTATATCCCCGGGCCGCCATAGAAAATATCAGTTTTGGGCCAACTTAGGCTATAACCCGGGCCGGTCCCCCGGAAGGGGAATCAACCTCTGCTCTTTATGTTTTAGGACCGAAGCAAATTACCTTACCTTAAACAAGCAAACCGCGAATAGCAGAGCGGGATGATGACACTGTGACGACGACACTGTGTCAGCGTCATTTGTCAGTCATGAACTCGTGATCGAACTGATTTTTATATAAACCGAGTTTAGAGTTTTTTAAAAGGGTAATGCTACAGACACTGGAATTTCGTATGTCTTTTTACTTATACACGATTATATAAATCTGGGCACCTCGCGCGATCGAGCCTGCCCACCATCGTCCTCACCGGCCGGTTCCGGTGGATCGTGATGACTACAACGTTCAACGTACACTTGGAACCTACAGCAGGGGTCGATGATAAAGGTCATGGTCAGCACCCACAATTCATTCGTGCACGTTCAATCGCCTCGTAAGGCGAATACTGCTGAACTGCTGAACTGCTGTGGTACGTTTCTTGAGCGAGTATTTTGTGTTTACTTGGTTTCTTGTGTGAACTAACGATGCGGGTTGTGTGAAGCTCGTGCTGCAGGCTTAGAGATCAGACCGCGCCCTGAGATGTGGAGGGCTAAGTTGGCAAGTGCCAACTAAGTGTGGGATGAAACCCACCCACGTCGGACCCAATGCATAAAACGCTTTGCAGCCGAGGGGTTTTCGTGCGTCAGAGCGCACGAAACTTGGCACTAATATTACTGACAGTAATACTAGTGCACCCTCTGAAGCGCAAGGTGGGCCGTTGAGTATGCTTGCAATGGTCACATCTTAACTTCAAGCGTTTTGAAAACCCAAAACGCTCGAAGTCAAGATGACCATTGGAAGCATACTCAACGGAATACCTTGAAACTTGTAGGAAGTGTTCATAAGACCCTTTATATGAATATATTTGCAACTTTCGCGAGCTATTTCTAACGGGAACGCCCATCCTGAAAGGCATTATTGGGTTTGGGTACATCAATCATCATTGAAACCCAAACCCAAAACGCTCGAAGTCAAAATGCGACCGTTTGGAGCATACTCAACGGCATACCTTGAAACTTGCAGGAAATGTTCACAGGACTAGTGTGAACATACCTGGCAAGTTCCATGTGCTATCTTTCACGGGAACGCCCATCCTGCCAGGCAGTCTTGGGTTTGGGTACATTAATCATCATTGAAACCCAAACCCAAAACGCGTTAAGTCAAGATGCGACCGTTTGAAGCATACTCAACGGCATACCTTGAAACTTGCAGGATATGTTCACAGGACTAGTGTGAACATACCTGGCAAGTTTCATGAGCTATCTGTCACGGGAACGCCCATCCTGCCAGGCAGTCTTGGGTTTGGGTACATTAATCATCATTGACCCAAACCCAACACGCGTTAAGTCAAGATGCGACCGTTTGGAGCATACTCAACGGCATACCTTGAAACTTGCAGGATATGTGCACAGGACTAGTGTGAACATATCTTCCAGCTTACATGAGCTACATCTTACGGGAACGCCCATCCTGAAAGGCAGTCTTGGGTTTGGGTACTTTAGTGAAACCCAAACCCAAAACTCTTGAAGTCAAGTGGCAGTCGCTTGCAGCATACTCAACGGCCCACCTTGCGCTTCAGAGGGTGCACTAGTATTACTGTCAGTAATATTAGTGCCAAGTTTCGTGCGCTCTGACGCACGAAAACCCCTCGGCTGCAAAGCGTTTTATGCATTGGGTCCGACGTGGGTGGGTTTCATCCCACACTTGGTTGGCACTTGCCAACTTAGCCCTCCACATCTCAGGGCGCGGTCTGATCTCTAAGCCTGCAGCACGAGCTCCACACAACCCGCATCGTTAGTTCACACAAGAAACCAAGTAAACACAAAATACTCGCTCAAGAAACGTACCACAGCAGTTCAGCAGTTCAGCAGTATTCGCCTTACGAGGCGATTGAACGTGCACGAATGAATTGTGGGTGCTGACCATGACCTTTATCATCGACCCCTGCTGTAGGTTCCAAGTGTTCGTTGAACGTTGTAGTCATCACGATCCACCGGAACCGGCCGGTGAGGACGATGGTGGGCAGGCTCGATCGCGCGAGGTGCCCAGATTTATATAATCGTGTATAAGTAAAAAGACATACGAAATTCCAGTGTCTGTAGCATTACCCTTTTTAAAAACTGTGTTTGACCTTTCGCTGTTCTTGCATCATTAAATTCCTCGTTTCAAATTCTGAGGACCGCGAGTCATCGTGAGGGCACGCGCGAGGAGTTCTTGGAACTGTGGCCGCAAAATTTTCCGGACATAAATCGAGGAGTGAGGAGCATCGTCGTTTGCATCTTCTCACGGATGTTACCGAAATTCGGAGTGATGAAATGCGATCTTCGTTTGAAATTCTGAACTCGGCAGATATGAATCACGTTCACTCCACGTGGCTCAAATTTATTCGCTTGCCCAGCGCGAGGACTCCACAAAACGAGGAGAAAAGTTTGAGACACCTCTGGAGGTGGCTGAAAATTTGTTCCTCGTTCCTTGTTCTGAAGATCAGTATAAATGACATATAAATGATATAAATGGTCGCTTTTGAGGATTTAGGAATAAAGATGCAAAGTTCGCGCGCGGGCAGAATCCTCGTCCAGAATGGGATTCTGGACGAGGAAATTATTGATGCAAGAACTGTACTGAGTGTACAAATAGATATAAATATTATTTGGGCTAGATATAAATTGTATACGTATTTGTACACTGTATAACGATAGGGTATCGGGGAAAAATCTTTAGATTGTCCCCCTCTTTGGAAAATCCGGTTTTTTATGTCATGCTTTTGTGTATAAATATATTCGGGAGAACTCTTGGGGCGATCGCGATCGCTTGACGCAAACGCCTGTAGAAAATTATACGCACGGTTTTGCCGGCGGACGTGCGGACAGGTTGAGGTTCACGACATTCATAGTTTTCTGAATTTGTTCGATCTGCTCGGTGACATGAGCCGCAGCCGCGTTCACAGTTTCAGGTCGTGACACGCCAACTCATCTACTGCTACCTGTAGGTCTATCTGCTCGATACCTTCACGAGTATCTAGTAAGGTATCATGATCTTGTGAGTCCGGACGCATACCAAAAAATACATTTTCCCCCCTGGGATTTTAAGGTAACGCGAAGGACCAAAGGCCCCCACTGTTTGACCACTGGGTCTTGCCCATGCCCCCCCGCCCCCTCTCGACTGGCGCGGTAATAAACGGGGTCACGTTAAGTATGTGTTTTTGGAACACAGAAAGGGGGCGGAGGGAGGGGGGAGATGGATGAAATTCAGTCCGTTAACAGTGCAAATGGGGGAGGGGGGAGTGGGGGGGGTTGGGGGTATTCGGTTGTTTTCAAAGTTTTAGTTTATACGTTAATCGTTCACGAAGATTGGGGATTATTTTTTCCCCACCTGTACGTTTACGTACCCCCTATAAATAGTCTGGAATATATTGTACTTATGCTACGCATTGGTGTATATCGCGGCATACTTTTTAGCCTCTTGTCTGTGGCTTTCATCGCCCTGTCGCTTGTAATGTCTTATTGGATTCCGCATATAAATAATAAACACCGCGCATCCAAACGACGCAACAGGATGGAACATGATGATTTATATCCGGCAGGAAGAAGGACCTCAATACAATAGTCAGGGAGGTACAAGGCTTTTCATCAGATATTCACGTTTATATACCACGCTGGGCTGCCAGTCATACATGTACGAAAATCGTGCAGGTAGCCCAAAACTGATATTTTCTAGGGGAAATAAATGCTAGATAATGCTGACAATATATATTTGGAGAGTAGAATCTGCGAAGATTCGGTCGACCAAAGTTGAGAACAGTGCTCAACAAGTCAACATCGCATCGCATCGTCTCCGACGCGACGGAGGGCCCATGCGGCGTTTATAAATGTGTCGTGAACGTCCGTCGTGTACGTCGTCATTTATGTCACGCTGTATAATTCTATTTCGTGATTTGCTGAAGCCCTATCCAGCGAGGGCGCATCTCTATAATTATACAAAAACATCCGTCGTGCACGTCGTCACACTTTCCGTTTCGTTTCAGTACGTGGTCGCGGATTCACTGTTTGACATGATCGTCAACAAGTAATGCTGCTCTTGCTTACCATAAGCCACAACCATCCTTGCTTGCATGCACATACACGAGGTAGTTGTCAGGCACTGCCTATCTTGACAATGCGCACGTTGGCGAACTTGTTCGCCGACGTGTCATTGTCAAGATAGGCAGTGCCTGACAACTAACTTGTCTTGCGTTGATCCCCTACTAACCCAAAGATCGAAGGTGACCAAGGTGTCCACGAGCGCCGCTTGACAATGTTGAGCAGCGCTTGACAATGTTTGTGAGAGACGTTGCCCTTTATCGTCGTCCATTTAGTCAAATTAATTTTGAACTCTACCGTCGATCCCCAGCCTGTTTTCCGCTTCTCGACTGCACTAAATCTGCGGCAGGTATAAATCGTTTGTGCAAGATCTACCTACAATATAATCAAGTATTTCACGTTTCCCCATCCAAGGTACAGTTTTCCCACCACTTAAGATTATTTCACTATACAGTCCTCCCAACACTGTATTTATACTTACATTATTTCCATTATTCCCACCACTTAGATTATTTCACTACACAGTCCTCCCACCACTGTATTTATACTCACAATATTTCCATTTTTTACCCACCACTCATTTCATATGTAACTTTCAAATTTGAAGTTTGAAGGTGATGACTGATACATAACCGATAGAGCGTGATGACCGATTTGAAAGAGCTGGCGTTCAAAGTTAGCAAATTCTTTTGAATTCGAACACTCTTCCACCTCACCTGACAGCTTCTACCATGGCCAACGCTTCCGACCGCTCCCTTACGTGTCTTTCCGACGATGCTCGAGTCATCAATCGATTCCAGAATCACAATGAGAACGGCAAGCGTGTCCGTGATGACACCCCGACTGATACCACAATGGCAACGGAAGACACGCGTGTCACTGACGCAGTTTCCAAGGAAGTTCTCGACTCTCTGAAGCGCTCTCGACAAACCGGAGCTGACCTGCTCGGCAGTGAAGGAGAGAAGAACAGCCTCAAGAACTCCGACACTGCTGTGAAGCACTTTCAGCACTTTCTGAAAGTACACCTTGATATCACTACCAACTTTTGGGACTTCCCGCTTATTCAAGATGATCCTGATTTGCCTACGCTTCCTAATCTACTCCTCGCGTACTTCGATCCCGAGATCCTTCACCCGAACCATCCTGGGGAGCCCCGCTTCACGCATGTGTGGATCTTACAACGCGCTCATGGGAACAAGAAGAAAGGCGATCTTATGGAACGCGCCACTATCGAGAACTACTTTTCCGCATTGCAACGCAAATACAATAAGGAGATTGAAAAGAAGACCTGTGCTGGAATGAATGGCGACACCATTCCCTACGCGAACTTCCATTCCGATCATGCCTTCCGACTTGTCAATGTCATGAAGAACAAGTTGGAAGAGCAAATGCCCAACAATCCTGTCCATTACCCCGTGCCCGACTACGATGATGCGCAGCGCATTCTAAATGCACCTATCCTAAAGGGAGATTCTGTCTTGGCGACGACATTGCGTCGCTCACTTACAACCGGATGCACCGTATGGCCACGCGGAGGTGCCGAATACCGTGATTTGGATTTGGACATGTTCAAATTAATTGATCGTGGTATGCCTTGGATTTCTGAACGACAACCTGGTGAAAGGGTGAAATTTTTCGCCAGCAAGCTGCCATGTAAAACTGGCAAGCATGCTGAACACTTCAAGGATCAAGTGTTCTTTCCGAACCATGATAATCCTGAGCTTTGCTTAGTCACCCAAATTAAGGAGGAAGAAGACATGCGTGCAGCCCGTGGTTTCAAATGCCGGGCATTTTTCCTCGCTCTAAAATATGACCACTCAACAAGGACCTACGTCGACTTCCTCGACTCACCCATCCAAGACAGAGTAATGATAAATTTCATGCGCAACATTTCTATCTCTGCCAAAACTAAGATTGTCTATACCAACCACTGTGTTCGTGCCTGGATGATCACCGAGGCTCTTGCCAGCGGTGCGGAGGAGCACGTCGTGAAGGAACGCTCCAGGCATGTTTCCAATTGCGCAGTGAAAACCTACAAGAAAATCAGCTCTCTCGAGTCGCGCGCTCTATCTGACGTGATATCTAATCGCGCTGGGGGCGGTCAGCAGACCCTTCATGACGCTCGTCAAAACATTGCTCACTCCGCGCTTGCCCCCCCGCAACCGCAAGCGCAAAACCCTATTCCCATGCCCGCATGTGACTCCAGTGCTTTCTTTCAGGCGATGCCACCTTCAGCCTTCAACAATTGTGTCTTCAATTTTAATTCTGGCGACAATTTTTACAACAACACCTACAACTACTACACCCCCAACCCCATCACCGGCCTCTCTCAAGCCGACCTTGAGGTTGCCGCGTCCACCCCCGTGGACCCCGCTGATTTCTTCGGATGCCCAGCAGAAGATTCTTTCCGAGAAGATGATTTCGGACTCTTGCTGAGTCTCTCCAGTTGTTTTCTCTAGATAATTTATAGCCCGTAGCACAGGCTGTTGTAGGGCTTAGCAGTGTGTGCTGCGCCGAAAAACATTGATTCTGCTAACTCAACTGTACAATTTCTTAATATAATGCTCGTATTCACTGTCACAACCTGATATGATTTGTGATAAGCCTATCGCTGTCCTCCCGATTGTGAATTGCCTTGCCTTATCGTGAATCGCCTGTTTATATCCTGCCTTATCGTTATCGCCTGTTTATATCCTGATTCCCCTGTCTTCGTTGCCGATCTTATTTCGTATCTGATGTTACATAATATCACGTCATCATATTTTATTACGTAAAATCATGTCATCATCGAAATTCGATGCGCGCGCGTATCGTGCCATCCATTATTCAATGATCCCCACCTGTGTTATAAAGGTTTTGCTAATTTTCGGTGTTCATCATCATAAGCCCGCGCGGGCGAGTGGATTAAGCGGGGGTGGCGGTGGTGCGGTTGGTGTGTGTGAGGCAGGTACCTGGATCGAAGCCACAAGTGGAGCGCGATGGAGCAGTGGTGGCGAAGCGGTACAGGCGCCTCGGTGGCGTCCCCGGAGAGCCGGGGGGGTCGCCGGGGCGCAGGCGAGGCAGGGGAGCTGATCTGGGACACGTCATTAGCATTTATGCTCCCAGGATATTTTTCATATAAATATTTTAAAATATTTCTGAATATTTCTGAATATTTTTATATTTTTATATTTTACTTTTTCATGTATAAATTTAAATAAGCGGCGTCTTGACAAGAACCCTTGTCCGCAGACGTGTCATCCGACGTGGGCCAACCAGAGTACTCCATTTTTAGCAACGCAAGACAAAGGTATACGTCACACAGCTATCAGTGCAAATCACTGTAGGACCTTGTATGTGCAAGCGATCTATAGGCAGCATAGCAAATCCGATTAGCAGTAGACAATTGGACATATGACAGAGTTGTTTATATATGCATGCATCTACGTCGTCGTAACTTATGTGGTAATAATTGCATCGATCTCAAAAAGAGATCTCCACTAGGCCATCTGACCGTAGGATCATGTGCGCGACAGTGCTTCGCTTTTTGCTTCCCAACATGCCATGCCATAACGCGAGGGTGGCGTCGCGATAAATGTACGCGACTGCAGTGGCACTGTCATCGTTAGCGTCTGGCGATCGTGAGATCGGAAGTTCGTCTGTGTCGCCCGTTGGGATTCGCGCTTTGCTGCTGATTAAGTAAGGTAAGGTAAGTAAGGTAATTTGGTCCGGTTCCAAATCATAAGGAGCAGAGGTATAATTGCAATAGTATAACGACACGACGCCACTGCTTGGATTGCTCTGTGAATGGTTTTTGTGGTTATAATTATAATAACGAATTATTCTACATTATCTTCATCTTGTCAAAGTATACAGAACGCTCGCTCGTACAAATAGCAAATACAGTAGTGGTATAAACGACATATCAATACTGACAGCACGCACAAGCCGATCGTTCATTAGTACGAATATCAACTTCCGGTATAATAATAGGGAGGTTCCGATATCAATTCCCGGATTACAATTTACGAGTTAAGGTCATAGATTCCCGAATCTGGATGACAGACAGTCCTTATCTCGGGATTTTGTCCTTAACTCGTAATCTGTAGACGTGAAAATCCGGCATAAACGCCCTTATCACGTTACGAAATAAGAAATTTACTTCCGAGTTACGGCTTAAGGACTGTTCGCGATCTTTACCGTCGATAACGCATTTTCCCCAGATTCTTTCGATCTCACGGTTTTACACACGCTTTCTAAAATTAAATTTACGGACAATTTATATCGCCAAAAAAACTAGGTTTTCCAGACTCGAGACTGTTTGATGTTTTCACAGGACGGAACATTTCAGGACGGAACGGGACGGGACTGTGTGAAAAATAATGGCTGAGCCAGAGTCTGTGATTTTAGACGAGCAAAATACTGTCACTGAGGAGGCAGCGCCTGTCGATAATTCTGATGAACTACTTGACACCACTGATGACGCACCAATCGTGTTAGATGATAGCTCAAAACCGGCTGCGCCCAAATCAAAGAAGCCTCGCAAGCGCAGTAGCCCAGTGTGGGATTCCGCGGTTCCATTTAACGGTATTCCAATAGGTGAAGCGCGCAAAACAGCTGCTATGGTTCAGGTGAACGCAATGAATCCCTGGCACTGGGGTACGCAGGCTAAGACTTGGAATTCAATCAACGCTAAGCTCTTGAGGCACCCAGCTTTTCGTGGGATCGAGCTGACTTCGCGGCATCTTCAAGATAGTGTTACAAAGTGGATTGAAACTTTTAAGTCTGAGGACTATAAAAAGCGTAGTGCGACCGGAACAGATGATGAGGAATTGACTGAGTTTGGCACCTTACTTTACGAAGCGGTGTCCATGAAAACTGGAGAGGACACAATTGTCGCTGAAGGCAAAGCAGATAAGGATCAGGATGCCAAAAAAAAGCTTGCTGATCAAGCTGCTGCCAATTCCTTGCTTGAAAAATCTGCTCAAGGTCTTGCAACTAGGGAGGTTGCTCGCAAGACTGGCAAGCGCGAGTATGCAAAGTTGAACAACAACTTATCTCAGCTTGAAAACAATGAACTATCTGATAGTAAAACTAAAGCCCGCGGATCGTCGGGTTCTTTTTCAGCTTCCCTTGACAGTTTCATGCAGGAACGCAAGGCTGCACGCGAAGCCAAGGAAAAGGATAAAGCTAAAAGGTACGAGCTGAAGGAACGTGAGCTCAAATTGAAAGAAGAGCAGTGGCAATTGGAATTGCAGGAGCGTCGACTGCGTCTGGCACGAGAGGAACTCGACCTGGAAGAGCGGCGGGCCAAACAGGCTTGAGATAGATATTTTTGATTTGTTTGTTTGTTTGATTTGGTTTGATATTCGAGATTTATTTTTTCACAACATTCCCTGAGAAATATTTGATAGTTACTTGAAACATTGTATGTATCTACTATTTGTTTTTGGGATATCACAGTACTATTTTGCATCATGGAAGTTTGGCATATCATAGGCCACTATTTTTTCATACTTGAATTGTCTCCACTCATGCCATGGCACAATACTCCTCTAGTGTGGGAGGATCACAGTCAAAGTATCGCTGACTGGTGCACCCATATAAGCAATTGTGCGTGTTGGTTAGGAGCACACCTGCCTCATAATATGCGGCCACAGGAGAGCACAAAATCTTCAGGTTCTTTTTAAAATCAAGGTGTGGCCAATATTGCACCACCTTCCCAAAGGCCCATTCCACTGCCTCCCTAGAGCTGCTCATGAATTTGTTTAGTAATTTCTGAATTGGTGTCAAGTTGACACCTTTGAAACCTGCAATCAAATAACGACTCATGGGGTATGCCGGATCTCCATAAATCATGTAGATGATGTCCTTGTTGTGAAAATAAGCCTCAAGATCATTTAGTAGCTTGCTCACACGCAGCATATAGCTATCATGCCTGTGGCCTGCAATCGGACCAAATAAGTGGACGATCAGGCCACAAGGGGCCTCCACACTTTGAAACTTGATTCCATGAGTTCGTTTGTGACCACTGTACAAAACCCCTTGAAAAATTCCGGGGCGGCACAAAGGTCTTAAAGTTCCATCAACAAAAGCCCTAATATTCGGGATAGGGCAACCATGATCACTCAAAGCTGCACTCCACTCTTGCATATATGGGCCCCACTTAGAAATGTCCGAGATCAAAGGTCTGTACTTGCCTACAAACCATTGAATGGTTGCATTAAAGCACTCACTCAACCTTTCTGGCCTTCTGTGAAATGTTTTAACAAGATCATTGTAACGTGCAGGATAAGCCAACCGGCGTAACATCAGAAGAAATGCTTCCTCTGCTTCAAAAATATGCCCTTGCGAAGTTGTGATCGTAGGAATGTCTATGGCCTGTTTCAAACGGTATAGGTCTCCCTTTTTAAAACGAAAGTTTAGCCAGCAATCGGAGTCGCTGAAATCTGAGATCGTAGCTGGAATATTAGTGCAGTCCACTGGATCGAAGGGTAGATCTGGATCTTCCAAGCCGGCAGCAATGAACTGGAAAACATCCATTTCATCATCTGAAGACTCACTTTCAGATTCTGACATGAGGCTTGTCATGTCGGAGTCGGAGGAATCGGAGTCCGAGTCCTCCTCCATCGCAAGCATCCAGACTTTTAGAAACCGCTCACGTTGAGCTCGATCGAGAGCTGGTAAAACCGGTATGGTGTAGCCCATGTTGTATGAAAATAGTGTAAATATATTGTTTGTAAACGAAGAAAATAGCCCGCAAAAATTCGCTGCAAAAAAACTGTGCACCTGGCTGAACCGTGCAGTTTGAAATATGAGGTTTGAAAGCCTTAGTAGCACTTTTCTCGTTCTGAATCTTTAATTATTTTACAGATTTCTTATTTCGGATTTCTTATTTCGGAATTGTCAAAATCGGAATCGAAAAGCCATCCCGGATTAAGCGATTTCCGAATTACAATTTACGGGATACGATATCGCGCGCACCCCGCGTATCCCGTAAATTGTAATCCGGGAATTGATATCGGAACTTCCCTAATGCCAAATCAACGCGCACCGAAACGAAATTTTATGAGAAGTAAACCACGAAATGGAAACCGTGGTTTAAACCAAGGTGTGGCATCACCGCGTTTCGCGGACACGATGGAAAGAATTTTCGATCGGACGCTTCGGTTCGGTTTTTTGATCGTGAGACCCGAAATTTCGTGGTTGAGACCTCGGTTGAGTTCAACCGAGGTCTCACTCGACCATGGTCGAGTTTTGTGGTTGAGTTCGATTTTTCATAGCGAAACTTGGTTAGCGAAGGAATATTTTGTACACGTCTGCGACAGCGTGTGAGCCGACGTGTCTGGTAACGTGAGACACTTTTTTACCTCGGTCGAGTTTCGCTATGAAAATCTCGACCACGGGGGGGGGCTTGGTCGAGATTTCGTGGTTGAGTTTCGCTATGAAATGTCGAGTTCGTCAGCCATCGCCATCCAGATGCAGCAGATGTAGAATTGAAAAATTAATTTGGGAAATTCACAGATCGACTCGACTGACGCGCTCGTGCAACCAAGATGTCGAAAAATCGTACGCGACTCCACGGAAGAAACTCCCCGTACTGAACTCCCAGTACTGAACTCCCAGTTTAAAAAACTATCATAGGAAATTACAAGTTTGAATTTTGCACGTCTGTTGTAAGATATTTTTCAGCGCAGCCATGACTGAATCTTTAAAAGACCTTATTGCGAAGTTGCAATCAGGGCTCGTCATGAATACACTCGTAATCATGATTACTTTCATGATTAGACGTTTTTTGGTACTAATCAAGTCTTGATTAGACCCGGCAGGGTACTAATCAAGTCTTGATTAGACCCGGCAAGGGTACTAATCAAGTCTTGATTAGCCACGGCAGGGTACTAATCAAGTCGTGATTTTTTAATCATGACAAAAGTGGTGATATGACATATGTGGCCTCTGACAGTCGAGAGACAGTCTGACGTGACGGCCGGGTGCGTGGCCGTCGTCGGGTGGCCGTCGGTCGGGTGACTAATATCACTTTGTCTATTTTGTGGCTTCGTTGCACATGAGCGCACGTTCGTTCAGGCTCCACAATCGCCCGTGTGTTTTCTCAGATTTCTAGGACAGTTCGTCACGCATACTGTACTTAAGCAAGCACACACCGCAGAATGGGTCGGAGCAAGAAAAATCCCGTTTCTAACAGGCAACAAACGCTAGACATGAAGCAGTATCCGGCTTTGAAAAAGCCGCTTGAGCACATAGGGAAACATATCCAGATCCCGGGGTCCTTTTGGACGCTTGCTTCCGGGCGCATGTCAGAGAGCGAGAAGGAAACATTTTTTGTGTACTATACGCGAGTTCTCGCTTTCGCAAAAAGTCTCAGGCGAGGCAGCTCCTTCGCAGACTTTTCAATTGCAGGAGATGGGTCCGACTGGGACCGGCAGCCTTGAGGAAGGCGATGCTAGCGGCAAAATATTTTGGATTGAATATCCACTGCCATTTCTACAGTATTTCTATGCCACATTCCCTCTTTCTACTGAAGAGCAAGCACCACGTGTGGAATCCGCTTTGGTACCCCTCACACCGCAGGATGAGAAACGCCCCCCTCGCCATCCCGACTTTCCGAACCTGGCATTTCCGTTTGCTGAAGTGTACAAGTTTTATTCAGTTGCTTCTGACGATTTGGTTGAGATGGGGCCTAAGTCTGGACAATTTGCGACTCAGTTTGTGTGCACGGTTAAGAACAGTGATGGCACCGCCTGCGGCACGATACGCAACATCTCACCGCGTCATTACATCTCACCGCGTCATGGCAAAGTCAGCAGTGATAAAAGCGGGGTAATACCCCATAACCTGTGAGATATAATATAACTTATTATATCGGGGCGGTCACTGAATAGTTTTCATACAAGTGTAAACTGATTATAAGAGATAAACGAATATAACGTGTCTGTGACCTAGGGATCTGTCACCTAGTACTGTACGAGTACTGGTACAGCTAACGGGAGTCAGAATAGTTATGACCTACGGGTCACTGAATCCAGCAATTACATCTCACCGCGCTTTCACATGCCTCCGCGATATCACATGTCTCCGCGCTATGCACATGCTATACACATGCCTCCAAGCAATGAGCTAAAGTTTACCCCACTCAGATGAGCAAAGAATGACTAAATGATCCAACAACCGAAAATATTCGAAAATCATGATTAAACTAATCAAGTCTTGATTAGACCCGACAGGGTACTAATCAAGTCTTGATTAGACCCGACAGGGTACTAATCAAGTCTTGATTAGCCACGGCTGGGTACTAATCAAGTCTTGATTAATCACAGGACCCCACTAATCAAGTGTAATCATAGTATTCATGACGAGCCCTGGTTGCAATCCCGTCTCGAGGGAGACCTTTCCCAAGATGAAAGCGCGTTGCTTTCTCAAATCAACTTCATCCCCACGCAAACCCAAACCCAAACCAAGGCATGGTATCGATATTCAATCTTTTCGATACTATCGGTATTTCGATTAATTTTTATTTATTGATATGAATTTGGTACATATCGAAATATTGAATATTGATTGATACCCTTGGACTACTGATTCATATTGATCGAATACCCCTTGGGGACTACCGGGACTTATTCATATCGATTGATACCTCCAGGTCACTTATTCATATCGATCGATCATACAAAATTAAAGTACCGCGATTGGCCATATCGATTAATCGATATGAGTATCATCATATTGGATTTATGTTGGTCGAACACCCATATTCAGATCCTGGTATACGTACCTCCTAGCGTCATAGGGGGGGCATAATATATGAGCCGCAACCGCACCGTCGCATCAAGTTCCATCCAGCAGGCAGGTGTGGAGCGCGCCTTCTCTAAGGTGGGGGCCATGCATTCTGACTTAAGGAAAGGCTTTACAGAAGGCACAATTGAGCATTCCACGATGACATGCCTTAACACACTGTAGAGTTCTAGATAGCATTGTATGGTCTAATTCATTATTATTTTTTCACTGCCTTGTGTATTTGCTTGCAATGTTGTGTGCACTCAGGTCATATTGATATATCAATATATCGATACGTGGAAAAAAATGTGCACTTATTCATATTGATTGATATCAACATTGAACTTATTCATATCGATTGATATTGGCATCGCGCTTATTCGTATCGATTGATATGCACACAGTACTTATTCATATCGATCGATACTCATTCGAAACTTATCGAAAACTATCGATACGGCCGAAAAGTTTCGATACCATGCCTTGACCCAAACCCCTTGCCCTAGCGACAACACTAGCAAGTCTCCGCAAAAGAGCAAGCCTACAAGCGACGTTGTGGAGGATCCGGAATCTGAGGGTGAGCTTGGAGACGACGATTTTACTCAACAATTCCGCAAACCCGCGAAGAAAGCCAAGAAGGTCACGGAGACACAGACTCCCCCACGGGGAGGGAGCCCTGGTCTTTCTGTCACCCCTCGACCCAAGGTGCCAGGTCAGCTCCGTCATCAGTGCGTGGTGGGGAAAATAAAACCCCTGTATTTTATTTTCATGCATCTTAGATTGTGAGACCACCCGAGCATCTCGTCCCAGCGTTTGTGGAGACTGAATAACACGCGTATATTCCACCGCAGTCGAATACACCCACCGTTACTTCACCGTCTCTGTTAGGTGTTGGGCCTCACCACTGGCGAGTTGGCTCACGCTTTCATCTTCTTTGATCCCGTACCTTGTGCGGTTCACACCGTATTTTTCACCTGATTTGGCAGAGCACCTTCGTCCTCTTCGCCACCATCTTCACCCCGCGTGCCCTTTGACACCGGGAAATTATTCGAGCACCTTGTCCTCGACCGCATCAACCGTTGCCTCACCAACCTTTTCAGCATTTCACGTTACGTACTCCCGACAGCAATGTCTGCGGAGCGCATCACGCTTGCCAGCCGCCTTCGCGCTGCCCGACCCACGGGCGGGGCTTCCCCTACCCCCAGTGCCTCCAGTCCGTCTCTCCGTCAGGGGATTCGTCTGGCGACCCGGTGGTGCCCATGTCGACGCTAATTACCCGCCCTACGCCGGTATCGCGTTCGCCCACTGCTGTCGAGTTCCATCACAACAACGGCGTGTGGACATCAACGCCTGTACGAGCTTGCCAGCGTGCTGAATTTACTGAGAAAGTTGGTGGCTACTATCCAAATTCATGGTCCTCCCACAAGGACCAACGCGCGATGACTATTATGAGTGCCACATGGATCTTTGAGGCGTATACGTGCTTTTGGCATCATATTTATGAGTCAATTTAAGGGGCGTAACTAGTTAGGCCAGTTAACTAGTTAGACCCAGTTACTACCAGTTATTGTTACTAGCTAGTTAATCAATTTCATTTTTATTAACTAACTGACCCTAGCTAGTTAATCAATTCGAACTAACCGTTTGTAGCTAGTTAATCAATTCTATTAATCGAATCAACTACTTAGTGGCAGTAACGAGCTGACCCCCCTCACAATTTATTAATTACCAGTTAATCACCCATGTTGCCCATTGCGATCGGTCGGAAAATCGGAAAATCGAGATTTTTTTATTTTCGTCACAGTCGAGTGACATCAACCTGATCGCGTGAGCCGAGATGAGTGTCATGAGCACGTAGTCGAGTGTCGAGCGTTTTCACGAAGCCAGTTGTTGTCTTCTCTATCTGGTATCTCTTGGAAACATAAGCCTTTATCTATATATACAGTAAGCACTTGTAGAGTTCGTAAATTTTGCAGAACTATCCGTTCGATATAGGTATATCGCGCTAAAAAAAGGCTTTAGATACTATGGGGCGTACAAAGAAGAAACTGTCGGCATCAACAGCTTCAAAAAGCGGTCCTCGAGGTGAGGGTGGAAATGTTTCGATTAAGCTTACCCGAAAGATGTACTTCGCTCATTGTGCAAGAGCTCGCCTATTACTGAGATGTAATAGGTTTTCATTAATAATAGGAATAATAAGTACCTCGCGTTAGGCGTGTCACAAACCACGGCTTATCGTGTACCTCAGCCGGGTTGTGACACTTGCTGTAGCAGTCTCTGTGACGAACGTATGACACGCGCAGTACGATACGCGCGAGGAGTTATGACAGTGACGAGATACGGAAATACGGATGGGTGTTACACTTGTTTGGAGATAGCGAGAATATGTAGGGCGGCGTAGCAGGGTGAGCCAGACGCTCATTTTTGTTTTGCCTTCGTAACAGTGATTCCGAAAATAGCCAGGACTCGCTTAAGACCGCGAAAACAGCAGTGTTATGATATAATTCGTAAGATACAGTATTCTTCTGCTTGTAAAGATATACATTTGTGGACTTGTCCTTGTGCGACTGCGTCAGAACTGTAATTAACAGTCTTTTTCAAAACAAAAATGTGCCTTATTACAGACATGTCGTCTGTAATGCTGAGAGTTCAACAGCAGTCCTGAAGAACGAGACCTCTGAATGGTGATGCCAGGGACGGATTTATCCGTACTGGTAAGCCTTGGAAGAGGTTGAGTGAAGCAGGCTGTTGCGACACTCGAAGTTCACCAGTCTTGCAAAGTACAGCGACAGCGATCACAGCGGAACCAGTTGCTAATTTTGCAAACATGATTGCAGCGTTGAGAATTGTGTACTGGGCTATTTCGGGAAGTGACATCCTGCTGGAGCAAAGCACCAGACGGTAAAGCCAGGGACGGATTCATCCGTACTGGTACGCCTGAAGGCGTGGAGCGAAACAGGACTGTCAGTGGACACCATCACGACAGCATTCTTTGTAGTCACTTGACTCATGCTGGCGTTCTGCTGACTTACTGCGTGGACCAGAGACACTGAGGGCAGAGGCAACCTTGCTGGACATCTGGGAGAGCCAATATAAGACCGGGTCACAGATGGAACCTTGCTCACCAGTCGTGGACGAGATTATCCTGGCAGTGATTGCTACTTAGAGCAAAGCACTGAAAGGTGAGGCCAGGGACGGATTCATCCGTACTGGTAAGCTGGGAAGTGTGGAGTGAAAAGAGCCTTCACACCAGTATCTCTTCTCCACCGGGAAGGTAGCAACGGAATCCAAGACTGACCGTCAGGAGCAGCAAAGGGCAGAGAGGCGTGCCCAGAGAGCGATACGAGTGAGCCAGCACTTTACAGAGCTGGAAGGAGAGGAAGGGGCTGCCGGTGGCCAGCCTGAGGCCCAAGTACTAGTACAGCCTGAGGCACAAGCACCAGCACAACTGCAAGCCCAGGCCCAGGAGCCGTTAGTAATCTTTGAGGAAGACATGGAGTACACTGACTCCGCTCGCGTCAACCTTGGTACGCTGCCCAACTACACGGGCACCAAGGAAGAAGATCGGCCCAAGTTCCTGAGGGAGTTCGCCGACATGTGCGAGAATTTCGTACGGCAGCACAACGCCAACGTCAGGAGGAGGCTCAGGTCCGGGGCTGGCACTCTCACCGAAGCACAGATGAAGACCCTGAGAGAGACTCCCCCTGACTTTGAATATCTGTGGGACATCGTCCCTGCGTGTCTGGCTGGAGAGAACTCACAAGCTCTCAGCTGGTGGCGCGAGAACTATGAAAGAGGGGGGGTAGTGGCCTCCAACATGGACCGAGTCCTAAAGGACACTAGCGAGCATGGCCCACTCGAGGGTACCATTCCGTGCGCTAGGCCCCCTTTCAATGAGATGAACACTGGCACCACGTGGGTGATAGCGAGGCCGGTGACGAACCAAGACACCCAAGGGGAGGTTTCCGACGAATATCTGACTGATGGAACCTCCCTGAAAGGCTTGACGGGACGTGATGGCACCCGTGATACCCAGTACTTCTACGCGCTCAGGGGCTTCATCGCTGCCCTTGACAAGAAGTTCATGATGAAAGGGACTCAAGAGAAAGTGAATCTGTTGACACAGAAGCCACAGGAGGTGGGGCAGGATGGGCTGACCTACATGAAGATGTGCCAACGCAGGGAAATGCAGCTCAACACTGGGAAGGCGTTGAGCGATGAAGAGCTGCGTACCTTCATCGAGGACTGCGTGGACAACCTGCGCATCAAGGTCTTCCAGACGCGGGTGAAGGAGCAACTGAGGGCACAGTTCCCGCCACCCAATCGGGTGACCTGGAAGGACCTGGAGGCCATCGTCGAGGTTCAAGACAAGCTCAAGGGCGATGCAGAGTCTTGGATCCTCACCTTCCTCCAGGAGATCACCAGACGATGTGGCTGCCAGTACTCCACCTGGGAGGCGCGACAGCATGGCCTTGACCTCAAGGCCATAAAGAACTCGATCAAGAAGATTGAGTCCTCTGAGGTGGCGCAGTCAGGCGAACCGGAGAACAGCAAGAAGGTAGATACACCACCTTCTAAGAAGATGAAGAAGGAGGTGAATGTGGCCGAAAGAGCTAAGAAGGCCTCCTACAACAAGACGCCACCGCCAGCAGAGGGCGTGCGTACGAACGACAAGCCCAAGTGCTTGCGCTGCTTTGGAGGGGGCTGGCATGAGTCCGATCCCGAGCAGTGCAGGAGTGGTTATAAACACGTCAAGATGCCTGCTGGATTCCACGAGAGCAGGCTTGGTTCCAGCAAGTGGTGGGACGCGGAGAACGCCGCCCTGCGCATGTACAATCTCAAGAACCGCTTCAAGAACTCTGACTGGGGCATCCTGGTGACGGACTGGCAGCAGCTGTCCAACGACGAGAAAGACAAGTACAGAGCCAAACAGTCACCGGAGGACAAGCAGAAGAGCGCCACTGGCAATCCCGAGGCGTTGAAGGCAGAGTACCAGGGCATGGTGGCTGCTAGGAAGACTGCCAGTCGTGCGGGCAGTGTGAAGTCGCAGGTGCTGTCCGAGGATGAGGGCTCCGACGAGGAACCAGTCGCAGCGCACGTCGCGGAGAGGGAGACTCACACCGTCGATGCACGCGCGCACCACCATGGCAGCGCAGGGGTAGGAGTGTCGTCTGGCCCTCCAACCGAGTTACTCTCAGCCATGGCCGAGGAGATGGGCGAAGAGGAGCTCTCGAGCGCCCTCAACACCTTGGGTCTGGGGGCACTCCCCGAGACGCTGTGCAAGAGTGCGGAGTCTGAACTCACGGCGGCTCCAGCAGTAGCCCTGGGAAGTACCCAGCGCATGAGGGGCTTCCCAGTGAAGACACCCGAGGAGTACGAGGCAGACGCACAGGTGCCCATGGCGCCTGCGGCGGACGAGATGCAGAGGAAGGTGCAGCTCATGGCCTCCGTGATCAAGAGTCTGGGAGCAGCTTTCCGTAAGCTAGCTGCTGGACTCGTAGCAGAGGGTCGCATAACAGCTCCAAGGGGTGTGGAGACCTTGGTGGAACTGGCTGAGAACAACCAGCTCCCCGTGCCGACAGCCTCAGCAGCAGACTGCCAGGACATCAGCGATGAGGATGACGACTGCCCGGGCATGGAGTCGGGCGACGACAGTGACGATGATGACGATTGCCCGGGCATGGAGTCGGGCGACGACAGTGACGAAGAAGAGGTTCCTCTGGACGAGATGCCGGAGGACATGGTGGAGCAGCCCAGGAAGGGGAGGACGACGGTGCATGTAACCGCTGCAGCGGCCACCGTCCAAGAGAGCTACGGGGTGAGAGACTTCAGCGAGAGGGGCGAGCTGCACGCAGGGACCATGGAGGCCAAGGCGTACGAGCTATTGAAGAAGAAGATGCTCAGTGGTCTTATTACAGAGGAACAGCTCACTGCCATGGCACAGGTCCAGCCTGTATGCAAGCTCCTGAACGAGTCTTTGGCACAAGGGATGGCGCTGATGGCCTCCGGAGGCCTGCTCATGTTGTACAAAGCGCTTCTTCTGGATACGGGAGCCAACTGCAACATTATCCCTATCAGGACAGCCAACAGGTTGGGCTTGACCATCTTTGATGCAGAGACAGGGGCCAGGGTGGCTAGATGTGATGGCAGCCCTGCAGAATTCACCAAGTACTGCTACGTGGATGTGGTTCTCGCCGCGGGCACGCCGTACATGACTCTGCATCGGCTCCACGCCTTCGTCACCTACACCAACGACACTACGTGGGACTTCTTGGTGGGCACGGGACCCCTGAAGAACGCCCTCAAGTTGACCATCGACCTCTACAGAGGCATCGCCACTTCTGAGGCCGCGGTGTCACTGGGCATGAAGGAGAAGGTCACGCTGCCGTTGATCGAGTTGACGCCGCCCGTCGATGCAAGGAGCAAGCGGAACGAAGACCCGAGAGTGTGCCTGGCGACCGAGATCTTCGACGTCGATGCCACGGCAGCGCGCACTCTTGCCCCCGCTTTTGAGGATTGCGCGCTACCACCACGTGAAGCGGTGTCCCTGGACACAAAGGGAGAGGACCGTCTGGCCCTCGCAGGGGAGAGGTGTGCGCCTGCACCTTGTGCATTCTCGCGAAACCACCCCGAGCTAATGGACAGCCTGGCGTCATGGCT
Source organism: Cymbomonas tetramitiformis (assembly GCA_001247695.2). Classification (NCBI taxonomy): domain Eukaryota; kingdom Viridiplantae; phylum Chlorophyta; class Pyramimonadophyceae; order Pyramimonadales; family Pyramimonadaceae; genus Cymbomonas; species Cymbomonas tetramitiformis. The sequence goes on from LGRX02034165.1 coordinate 47,871, forward strand.
AGAGGAGATGAGGCTGAGAAGGTTCAACTCGGAGGAGAAGGAGAGGCTCGAGGCGCGCTGCCAGTCTATGGTGGAGGCGGGCTTCCTGAGACCCAGCTCAATGATGCAAGGCGAGCTCACTGGGCGAGTCAGCTCACACACCGAGAGCTCAACGTACGAACCTCCGGCGCCTGGTACGTCCTTGACAGACCAGATGTTGGGCATGCTACAAGCATCATCACGCGGCCAGCGGGAAGCCAATGTGGCGACCAGAGGTGAGTGGTCCAGTGCTGAAGAGCCAGATGCGAGGGGGTCCGACACGCCAGCCAGCCTGGCTACGACTCAGTCAGACCCTCGCTATCCAGACCTCACGCTGGAGCAAGAGGCCGCGAGCGAAGCTGACTTCAAGCTGGCCAGCGTACAGCCATGGGTGGGCATGGCAGTGAACCCGTGGGACTACCAAGACAAGGAGAGCAGATGGTCTCAGCAGCGCTTGTACATCGACCGCACGGGCTATGCTCGTCTGTGCACACTCTGCGAAGAGGGCGATGGAGGTGGTGTGGACGCAGGATTTGTGCGGGTCAAGTTCTCGCGTTGTGGAGAATACAAGACCATCCTGGAGACGGAGCTACTGTGGCCCGACTTTACGTTGGTGGACCAGAAGGTTGACAAGGAGACGAAGATACCCTCAGAGACCTGGACCACAAGGGCGAGCGGCAGGAAGGACAACGACCAGGTCCCACTCCCTGACTGTGGTGCCCATCGGGAGGCTGGAAGGTACACGATGGCGAGTGTTCAGGAGATCCTCAACACCCATCAGACGTACCCAGGGGTCGTGACGGGCAAGCTCATGTGGGACAAGGTGGCGCGCCAGTTCTGCGTACTCAGCGAGCACACTCGCGCCCAATGGGATCTCATGGAGCGCATGGTACGTCACACCATGGAAGGCGCCGCCAACATGACCCCCATGGGTAAGATGACTGGCGAGTTCCAGCTGCCTTTTTACTATGAGAAGGACCAGCGCTGGCAGTACCAGCATCTAAAGTACGTACAGCGAGTGGACATCGCTGACCTTCGAGCTCGTCTGAAGGTGAGGTACGACATGGAGGTGGCTGGTGTGGAGGGCGAGAATGTGAAGGTGGTCCCGCAGCTCACGCTGTCAGACGCAGCGGACAAGATGGGGAAGTTCTACCCGGTGACAGATGGGGAAGGAGGCAGTGGCGAGGTGTTCAGCACGAACGCTGCCGCCGTGGAGTACCTACACCTGGGGGACAACGCGAGAGTGATGCTCGGTGCATGCAAGACAGAGGAGCAAGCACAGGACGCGCTGGACACTTATGGGGCCAGAAGGAACCCTCCAGTGCGCACGTCCAAGACTCTCAGGACGTCGAGGACGGTCAGGGGGGATGAGGCAGGGCCATCTGGCTCCGCACCGCCACCATCCTCAGCCACGCTTCGTTTAAGGCATCAAACCTGGCCCAACGGTGTCTTCGACCCTGCCATGTTAGAGTACCACGCTGCAGTGTTCCAGGGCACCTACGAGCCAGAGTCGCCCACTCGCAGCGAGAACACAGCTGGGGAAGCCGACTGGCTGGATCTGGGAGGGATCTCAGAGTTCACAGCGCTGCATGGACAGACGGTCTTCCTCATCCAGTACCGTTGTTTCATGGGCGAGATCGAGTTCCAACTTGGGAAGCCCTTCGCGCAGCGAGGAAAGGGGGTGCACACGCAGCGACTCAGCAGCCAGACCCTGCACCAGTACTCCTCCTCCGCAGGAGTGGGACAAAGGGGAGAGTTTCTGCCTCTGGGTGGGCAGTCGAAAGGCTGCACGGGAGGGCTCCTCGGCACCTTACAGAAACATATGGAGCATCTGGTTGATCGTACTCAACTCTTGGAGATCGCCAGAAGCCATTTGAGCGATGGCCCGCGGCAGGGCACCCTACGGGTTTTCAAGACCCGTGCCAACGCCCGGTCCAAGGCCGTATATTACCTCTTCGAGGACAATCGCTACTACCGTGAGCGAGGACCCAGTGACATGGCGTTCACCTTGGAGTACCTCTCCTCAGGAACGCGCAAGTTCGACTGCTGTAGCTGGGAGACCTGGAACAAGGTGGCAGTGATGCACCGAGAACCATTGTCTGCGTTCACATCCTCGGTGGGCCCGGCATTGCTAGCTGAGGCACGTCGGGCAGAGGTGCAGGTGCGTCTTCGAAACGACTTCATGAGGTGCCTGGACCCAATCGAGGGAGAGGATGCAGGAAGTGAGGAGGGAGATGGCAGCATCTCGGGATACTCTTCCGACCTCGCGGCTGCTGAGGGTGTGAGCACTCACACGTGTCGCACCAGAACACCATCGCCGCAGACAGAGGATGAAGACAGCGTGGAGGTCATCAGTGAAAGACTTGTTGGACTGTCTGCCAGTTTGGCACAAGGGCAGGCCGAGGTCGCAGCAAACAACCTCACCATGGCGGCTCTCTCGGAATCGATACGGGCACGTCAGGAGATCATCAGAGAATATGAAGAACGACCTCGTGCTGCCCGCGCAACTGCGAGGATGAGCACGCTTGGGCCAGACTGCCCGGGGCTTGATGGTCGTGATGGCGCGCGAGCCACGCCCACGCCGGCACTCTACTCTGGCCGAGTTCTCGGCGGGATATCGACCAGGGGCTTGGAGTGCAACATGGCACAGAGACCTGAGCACCAGTCAATCAACGACATTCTGAGATCCCCGGCACATTCCGTCTGCACGCAGCAGACTGAAGCCGTGCCTCCAGCTGCACAAGAGCAGGACTCCGTTTCGTACGTGCCATCAACCCCGAGCTCTACAGCACCCAGCAGCCCGGAGCGTTCCAGTGGCTTCGTTGCGCATGTCGACACTCGACCTTCAGGCCATCCTGCGGCGCGCCCACAGAGTCCAACTGAGAGTGCCGTACAGCAGCGTTCGCCACGAGCTGGTCAGCGCAGGAGGAGATCTCCGAGCCCCAGGGAAGGCGCTCATCGTCAGGACGCGGCCCGCGGTCGACATGCCGGCATTGGCGCGTCGCGTGCTCCCCAGAGACGCCAAAGTTATGATGAAATCTGGGAGGAGAGGAGAAGGGAGAGCGCACTGGGGCCTTTTCAAGGGGGCACCGGGCCGGCTGCAGCCCGGCGCGCCCGTCACTGAGAAGCAGCCCCGGCGAAAAGCCGGGCACGCAGCCCGCCAATGATAGGCGGGCGAAGCGCACTCAGGTGTGCTTCCTGCTCGTGGGGGTGTTCGTGCGCTTGCATTGGCCGCAGCTGCCTCATTTTGCAGTAATGGCAGTATGGATGGCTATGGAGGTATTCAGATTTTTTGGTGAGGTCGTCGCCTGCTGGGCATTCCACGCTGAAGTGCCCCGCAGAGCCATGGCACACGCATTGTGGGCCATGCGCGCAGCACCACTCGAGCCATGGGCACATCAACAGGCGCCTCTGCGAGTGCTGTTGGAGCTGGCCAGGCACCTACTGCTGTTGACCAAGGGGGCCCTTGAGGTAGCTGGGCTCCACCACGCCCGGCGTGGGCTGTGGCACGTGCCATTGCTACGGTTCTGTCTCGCCATGCTCGCCATGCACTTCACGCACATGGTCGGCACTCTGGGGTGCGTCTTGACAGTTGGCGCCCACATTGTCCACCATGGGTTGCCATGCTCCGGCTTGATTTACAATGGTGGCACATTCGCCACGCTGGAGACTCAGATAGGTCGCGCGCTGGCGGTCGCCCAGCGGATCTTGGCCGCAGGGCCGGCTACGCTGGCCGCTGTTCCTCGGCGCATGCAGAAGCCGCGCTTTGCCGCCCGACTGCAGCGCCTGCAGTTCACAGCCGCTTGCTACCAGGTGGCGCACTGTGTCTATGTGATATCGGTCTTGGCGCTGGTGGTCTACGTGTCTGCGGGAGGAGGCCTGGGCCGTATGCAAGGGGGGTGGAGGATGTTGACTTGCATACTGACCCTTCACCCTCCAGTTAAACCAGTGGGTACCAGCAGAATTTTAAAACTTTTGCTGCTGCTAGCGGTGGCTGCTTGGGTGGCCGCTGTGGCCCCTGGGGAGTTTCAGGGCGTGCTGACGGTGGGATCGTGCTCGGGCTCGCCGACCAGATCTGCCAGGACCGCCTGGGAAGACCAGAGGTCTTCGCGCCAATGGGACACCGGATGGGAGGCTATGGTGGCAGAACAAGACGAGGTGCTTCCGCACACGGTGCTGGACACGTTACAGCCAGGGGGCACGACCAGGGTCACCAAGGACGAGGCCGCGTGGCTGGACACCGAGCTCAATGCCACCTTTGGAGGACATCCCGAGTTCACCGAGGAGAATTGGGAAGAGATGCGCAACGTGGTAAGGAGGTGCAGCTACTGCTTCGCCAACAAGCCGCAGGACATCAAAGGCTACCATGGGGGCGCGGCACATGCGACCTTCGCCATCCCTTTCAAGGACGAGACTAAGGTAGCTTACCAACGACCGAGGAAATACAGCCCGGGAGAGCAGGAGATCATCGACCTGCACTGCAAGGAACTGCTGGAATATGGCTTCATCGAGCCGGCTTCGCAGCACTGCAGACACGCCAGCAACGTGGTGGTCGCGGGGAAGAAGGATCACGACACTGGACAGTGGACCTCGACGAGATTCTGCGTCGACCTCCGGAATACGAACCGGTTGTCGCTGAAGGATAACACGTTACCACATCGTCCAGAAGAGCTCTACCAGCGCGTGGCCAAGGCCAAGTTCAAGACTACCCTGGACGCGACCAAGGCGTTCCACCAGATTCCCATGACCACTGAGGAGGACAGGGACAAGACAGCGTTCTGGTGGGGCAACCAGCTTTATCGCTACACATCCATGCCGTTTGGAGCAGCTGGAGCGACCGCAGCCTTCATCAGGATCATGGACTACGAGCTACGCCACCTGCAACACTGCACGGTGGCGTACGTCGATGACGTGTGCATATACTCAGACACCGCTGAGCAGCACATCAAGGATGTGGAAGCCGTGCTTCGCACTTTGGGGGATGCAGGGATACGTCTGCATTCGGGCAAGTCGACCTTCGGGTCAGCCACGGTGGACTTCTTGGGCTACCGCATCGGCTATAACACCATTGGCGCGCAGGACATCAAGTGCAAGGCCATCCAAGAGCTGCCCAAGCCCGAGGATAAAACTGGAGTACGCTCCATCCTTGGACTCATGAACTATTACAAAGGTCTGGTGGGGGAACCCATGGGACCCAACTACTCAGAGATGGCACAACCATTGAACGACTTGCTCAGAAAGGAAGTGTTGGATGTCAAGGAAGCTTGGGGGAAGGATCAGGACCAGGCATTGCAAGCATTGAAGGATGCCCTGTGTTCGGGGAGATGTTTGAAGCCCATTGATTACAGCAAGCCCATCTTCCTCTACACAGACTGGAGCAACCATGGCATTGGCGCAGTGCTGGGGCAGAAGGACGAGAATGGCGTAGAGCACATCTGTGTGGTCATCAGCCGCTCGCTGTCGAAGACCGAGAGACAGTACGCGAGCTTCCAGGGTGAGATGCTGGCAGTGGTGTGGGCCATCCGCACATTACGACAGTACCTGCACGGGATCCACTTCACGCTGATCACCGACCATTCGCCGCTCACAACACTCATGGAGAAGGGGGACCTACAAGGTCAACACCTACGCTGGGCCATCAGCCTCCAGGAGTTTGAGTTCACGGTCCAGTACCGACCAGGTCCGAAGAATGAGAACGCGGATGTGCCATCCAGGTACCCACTGCCCAGCACCGCAGACGAGACTGGTGCCCGTTTGGATCGTGAAGGGGACCGAGCCAGGGAAGCGGGGCGTGCCGAGAGGCCAACGCGCTGCTTCACAGACATCATTTGCTTGGAAGTGACCAGGGAGCCACCACTTGGTCCCGAAGTAAGCCCAGAAGCCCAGGTGGCCAACTACTGCGAGAACATGGTCAGGGAGCAGCTGGGGACCAGTGCAGTCCATCGACTGTTTGATGTGCACTACCAAGAAGAGCTGGAGTGTAACAAGGGGGTCATGTTTGACACTGACCACCCGGAAGTGGCCAGGTGCTCGGGCAGGTTGACTCGAGTCGCCTGGGATGCCCTCAGCCAGGTCCGGCCGATCAGGGGTATGCATTCCGGAGGCTCACCGGCGATATACGGCGACGAGACCATGGAGGGTGGTAAGCTCAAAGTGCCGAAGAAGATCGACACGAGAGTGATTGACAAGAGCTTCTTCCGGGAAGCCAGAGAAGAGGGCGTGGTCTGCTATGAGCCGTGTGGGGGCCTGTGTGCTGGACTAGAGATGCTCTTGCGCTGCGGAGTTAAGGTTAACAAGTACCTCTACCAGGACATCTCGAAGTCCAGCCAGACGGTAGCCAGGGCCAGGTGCATGGCGCTCAGCCGCCGTCATCCGGACTTGTTCCGTGTCGAGGCAGCCCACTTGGAGCAACTGCCCAGCAACATCGAAGACACCAGCCTCATTGACCTTGTACATGCAGGGGCATTGAGTGGAGAGCAGTGGGTCATGGTGTGTGGATATCCATGCCAGGACCTGTCACCAGCTGGCAAGCTGGCTGGTCTGGAGGGCAGGCACAGCAGACTGTTCTACCAGGCAGTGCGAGTCCTCTCCACGCTGCAACAGCTGCAGCCTCAGAGACCGCCAGCATATGTGCTAGAAAACGTTTCTCCGCTGTCACACAGGGAGAACTCGAAGATCAGGAAGGAGGTGTTTCCCATCATCAACAGCGTGGTGGGCCAGCCGGTGTCCTTTGACGCGGCGCGCGCGGGATCATACGCGCATCGTCTACGAGCATATTGGAGCAATCTGTTCCAAAATCAGCAGTTCAATCTGGTGATGGAGCGGGTGGACAGACCACCAGACAGATACGTGCGCGATATTCTGCAGCGAGGCTGGAAGCCGCGCAGGGTCGTCACAGGAGACAGGAAGCCTCACTACACCGCCAACGTTGTAGGGGAGCCTATGAGAGTATTGCCAACCATCTTGGCGACGCAAAACTCTCGTGCTTTTCGCGCGCCTCGCGCAGGCACAGTGGTGAGGAAGGGAGATGATGATGAAGTGGGGGAGACCAGAGAGGTTAACCTGGACGAGAAGGCAGTTGCCATGGGGTACAGCGCAGGTGAGCTGCGCGCGTCACATGGCATGAAAGACGAAGAATTGGCAGGAGTGCTTGGCCTTGCTATGGACCGAAGAGCAATGGAGCTATTGTATGCGATTGCCGAGGTCAGCACGACCAAACTGCCGAAGAGTGAGGAGAGTGAGGAGGAGGAACATGGCACGCTAGTTGCCATCCCTATCGCGAAATCCACCAAGGTGGCTGCCACCTCCGAGGGCACGGCTGAGCCGGTGCGAGCACAACTAGCAGAGTGGATCACCAGTTCCAGCGGCTACACCCAGCAAGTCGCGCGACGCCTCAGCCATCAGGACTGGGAAGAACGACTGCAACGCATGTGCAGCCAAGGGCAGAAAGGTACACAGGGGCTAGGCACCGCCGACGCTGTTCCACGCCGCAGACAGTGGAAGATGGCCTCCATGAAGCTCGCGGGCTATGAAGCACGTCACCGGCAGGCCTTTTCAAGACCTGGAGGCAAGCCAGCAGAGACGAGCTCAGCCCCAGAGTGGGCACCAGTGACAAAGGAGAAAGAGATGAGGCTGCCTAAGCTGCCTGACACTACGAGAATGGTTGCCATGCTAGCCAGCGTAACCAACCAGGAGTCACTCCGAGAAAGATACCCCGATGTACACGAGGACGAGCTATGCCTCGCGTGGGTCAAGACAGGAGGAAGAGTGGAGGTGCCCAAGGAGGAGTATCACAGGGTAAGGAAGAGAGCAGCGCGCCACCGTTGGGACGAGCTCATGGGCGAGTTATACATGGTCACTGTCAGTGGTAAGGAGCTGCTGGTGCCCAAGCCCTGTGACAGGATTCAGTTGGTGCGTGAGTGAGTACCATGAGAGGACTGGCCATTGGGGCATCAGGCGGACATTGAACCTGTTGTGGCAACGCCATTACTGGGCAGGCATGAAACAGGATGTGCAAGCAGTGGTCACTCAGTGCCAGACTTGCCAGAGGGTGAAGACGCACTATGCACGGGAGGAGGCGAATCTCACGCCGCTGGAAATCAAGTCCTTCATGTACCGCTGGTCCCTGGATTTAGCTTGGCCTACGAAACGCACCACGAAGGCTGGGAACCAACGCGTCTTGGTCATGATTGAGCACTACACGCGATTCGTCGTGTGTGTTCCAATCCCCGATAAGGAGGCCGCCACCATCGCCAGCGCATTTCGCTATCATGTCCTATCCGTGTTTGGGGCGCCTGCAGAATGTTTGGTGGATGGGGGCACAGAGTTTGAAGGTGAATTCTCTGCTCTATGCAAGCAGTGTCTCATTGACCGAAGAGTGACTTCACCGAGTTCCCCAGAGAGCAATGGCTTAACTGAACGGGTGGTACGCACCCTCAAGTTTTGCTTCAAGAAGATGGCCCTCGACAAGGGCCTGGACTTCGAGTGGGATGAGATGCTCTGGTCACTCGTACTCAGCTACAACGCAGCTAGGCAGCAGTCCACTGGAGTGGCGCCATTCACCTTGCTGTTCGCTCAGGAAGCCACGGTGCCACCGGATCTTCGTGCTCGACCCGAGTTGGACTTTGGGAAGCAGGAGGAGAAGACACTGGCTGATGATCTGTTACAGCGAGCCGCCATCGTGAAGAGGCTCATGGTACATGCAGGGTGCAACCTGGAGATCGCTCAGCACCGCGACACTTTACGGTACGAGCACAGGAGGAGTGGCAGTTACGAGCCGAAGCCGCACCAGTTCAAGGCAGGCGATTTCGTATATATACGACAACAACCGCGCTCTGGCATGGAGGTAGCCACCAAGCCAGCCATCCTGAAGATAGTCAAGGTGCAAAGAGATGGAGTGGTAGTGTTGGAGGACAGCACGAAGCTGCGGGAGAAGAGCACAGTGCAAAATATTGCACCATGTCACCTACAAGTGAAAGACCAGTACGACTGCAGTGCAGCCATTCCCAGCAAGCATCTCGCGTGTGAGGCGTGCATGCGGACAGATGGGGAGGCAGCCATGTTGCTGTGTGACACCTGTAACCGTGGTTATCACACGTGGTGTCTGAATCCAGCGCTGGATGGAGTACCTGAAGGGGATTGGCAATGTCCCAAGTGCTTAGGTGGGACCGTGGTGGCAGCTGCCGCCGAGGTGAGCGCGTCAATCGTCGACAAGATGGCGGCCATGGAGCTGCAGCTGAGAGAGAAGCTGGGATCAGATGTGGTATTGTTGCCTGCAGACGTGGGTCCGCATCGTGCAGTGAGGCCGGGACGTGAAGACCCATGGCAGGCGCTGACCTCGCGGCAGATGCTCAGAAAAGAAGGGAGCATGGGGGATCTTCCTGACAGAGTGGCCTGGGGAAACCAGGAGGAGCTCAGCAGAGTGATCACAGAAGTGATGCCAGGATTCTGGCATGAGGGCCATCGTACCATCTTGAGCAGGAAGTGTGCAGAGCAGCACACTCGCGCGAGAAGTCTCCGCAAGACGTCCACGGTGCAGGCCATGAGCCCCGAGGAAGTGCAGAAGAGAGGAGATGTGACGCAATTGAGCAGAGCTCAGGTGAAGATTGCCAGTCAACTGGATTGGGGCTTAGAGTTGGTGATGACAGTTCCTCAGGAGGTCAGACGTTTGGCGCACGAGGTGACTTGGGAGAAGATCACACAGGTATGGGATCCTTGGGCTGGCACAGGTGTCATTGGCAAGGTTATGTCGCTGGAATGGCCTCACCTGAAGGTTATGAACAATGATTGGAATCCGCAGTTGAAGTGGCACGAAGCCCTTAATGCTTTACAACCGGGCAATTATCGAGCCTGGAAGGAGAAGTATGGGGTGTGTGACGCGGTGGTGACTTCACCCTGGTTCGCAGTGCTGGATATTGCGTTGCCATTGGCAGTACTGGCCAGCCGAGTGGTGGCTTGTATTCATGTGCCATCGCACTACATGACAGATATGACAGAAAGCAGGGCACAATACTTTCGTAAGCTGTGTCACGCTGGACGCTTACATGTGATTGGGCATTTGGAGCATGGACCTATTGGCAGAAGATGCATGTGGGTCATGGTGTTTCGCAACCCTTTGACAAGAGCCAGGATGTTGCGAGGAGGAGAAGCTTCTGGAGTGGGTATGTTTACCTTCAGCATGGGCAAGTTCGCAATGGATGGCGTTACGACAGAAGATGCTGAGCAAGCTCTTGTCTAATGTCTGTGCTGTCAGTGGCAGCTACAGATGGGGGATGTTGAGAAAAAGAGCTTGCATAAGTTGTGAGAAAAGATAAAGAGATATCAAAAATTTTGAGATTTTGTATAGTTACAGTAGCAAGCTAACTGTGCAGTCATATAAGGAGACATATGCAAAGCCGAGCTAGTGTTGTGGAGGCACTGACGATAAGTAAGACTGTCTAGTAGTAGGGCTAGAGGGTTGTGCTTTGTGTGGACGCTTCGTGCATAAGTTCGCGACAGGCGTTACCAGTAATTATGCCATCTGGCACAACTAATACGTATACCCGAATGGGTCGATTTGGACCTCGAATGTGCAACATTTAATGCCGCATTATCCACATACTCAATTTTGGCAATACAGTGACCAGTTAAACCACCAGTTAACTAGTGCAAAAAAAGCAATTAACCCTTTGTAGCTAGTTAATCAATTTCTTATTTACTTACTAGCTAACCCCAACCAGTTAATCAATTTGCACTAATCACTTCCAACCAGTTGGACCTCAGGTCAACCGGTTACGCCCCTTAAGTCAATTGAATAATTTCCCCTAAAGGATTGTCCACGCGTGTGCTAGAGGGGCGTGCTTAAAGGGTGCGCTTTTGATATGTTTTTTATCGAAATCGTCGAAAAAAAGATGGTCCTCCCACAATGACCATAGTCTTTAAGCGTCCTAGCGGTTGCATGGTGCGCGGTGTTGGCCGCTCATGGTCGCACACCTTGAGTTTATGACCAAATATGAAAACTTAGTTGGATAGTCCACACTCTAGTCACCATCTGAGCTCTCGTTTACCGTGGCGGGTGATCACTCCCGAGTGAAATAAGAATTTTGTGATTTTTGCACTTCTAATTTTCACTTCACGTCAAGCTAACGAGTGCACATCGCTCACATACTTGCCCATATGGCTTATGTTAAGCTTTCAAAAAATCATTTTATGGATATACTTCAAAAGTTTAAGCACCATACGCTCCTACCACACTGTGAATGCACCCTAGCGGGCATCGTGGATAATGGGTCATGTTTGCACCGAATATCCCATTCCGGCTAAAAAACCGACTAAAAAGGTGTACGGTTGTTAATAATAAGTATTAGAGATGGCCAATATATGCACTCCAACATGACGTATGACCCAAATATGATGGGGACATGTGTATAAGATCGATATGATCGCATGGACGCAGGTGTAGCCTGCACATACTATTCCCAAAAAATTATTGAAGATATCGTATCTTTTTGTGCCTTTTTGAATTTTCAAAAAAATGCAATCTGAAAAAGTTGAGGGTGCTTGTCGCAAATGCGAACGCCATGGGTATATTGGGTGGATCCAGGCCAAGGATGGTAATCGATTAGTCGAGGAATTATGATTAATCGATTTAATAGTGTATACACCTATCGAATCGATTTCCCCGATCGAGAATTACCAATCAAATAGGTTTGCGATTCGTGACTAATTACAATCGAACAGGTTTCTACTCGGAACTAATTATAAACCGTATAGGTTTGGAGCGTGGCCTAATTAGAACCGAATCGATTACCAGCGTGGACAAATTACTAATCGGATAGGTTGTGGCAAATCGCATACCGCAATCGAATCGGTTATCGTGGGCAATAATCGGCAATACAATCGGTTTTCAAAATTCCACAGCAAATAAATCGCATACACTATTAATCGGATTGGTTGCCCGCAAAAAGCGAAAAATCGGTTAGGTCGGCACGGTGCACGGTGATTGGTAGAATGCCCATGCCCTGACATTGCGCTGTCCGATATCATGGTCAGATTTTGAAATGTTGAAATGCTTCACCACCGACCAGCACCACCATGCTGAAGACTATAAAGCACCCAGCATCCCCAGTCAAAGCTCTAGTTGTTCATCATGGGCGGTAACGGTAAGCGGGCAGCCAAGAAAAGCAAACCTTCGAGCAATAGTAGCAGGCTGCCACCCATCGGCAAGGGGCCGATCAAGCGCACGCCCAATCACGAATTTGACCATCGCGGTAACGCAGATGATATCTACGATGTTGAGAGTATTTTAGCGGAACGATTGTCTAAAGTAGGCGATCGCACGGTTGAGGAGTGGCTCATCCGGTGGAAAGGGTACAGTCAAGCGCATGATACTTGGGAGCCCATCGAGAACCTAGCCGGTCTGGAGGACGACATAGCCACCTTCAGAAAGGAGCGCTCTCAACTGGAACCACTGAAGCTCGGCAAACGCAAACGCAAAACCCCTGTCAACGACCACACCCCTGTTGTAGTTGCTGCTGCCGCCAGTAGCGCTGCGCCTGAAAATACCCACCCGTCCGCTAACAATGTCGTCGGTAGCGATGAAGATGATGATGATGAGCCGGACGAGATCCTTCGACCTGCCATGCGAGGTCGTAGGGCTGCAAAGGTTCGTTGTTGACTTGCTTGTGTCGGTGCTGTTGTGGAATTCTCAATTCTTTTAGTAGTATTCTCAAAAGGATTTTCGGCGAGATTAGCGTGCGAGCGCTGTGTTAAACTTCATCGAGTTTGATATATGTTTGTTAATTTGGTCTGCTTCCGTCGTTGACAGTAATAACGAACATGTACTGTTGGTGGCTTCCTTGCAGGTTTGGTCGCTGTTCAACGAGATTATCTGCCCCACCACCAACGTTCCCATCGGTCTCAGATGCGCCGTCCAGAACTGCAATGCCCGGCTTGCCTCCTGCACCAACACCACCAATGCCCGACAGCACCTCTCCTACGTCCACAAGAGTCACCTTGCTGAACTGGAAGCTGAGGCTTTCCTAGATGGGGCCGATCCCCGGGGCGGATCCGATGAGGCCGCACCCCGTGTCCAGAGCGTGATCTCGAAGAGCTCTACTTCTTGGCCGCCTGGCAAGCGGGACCAGCTGACCCGAAAAGTCGTGCACTGGCTGTGCAAGCGGGCACGTCCGCTGAGCCTCCCGGAACGTGACACTGAACTCTCCGATGTTTTGATGTTCGCGTCTGAAGGGGCCTACTCCATGCCCACGAAGAACAATGTTGTGCGCCAGCTTTGTGTCAAAGCAGGCAGGGCCTTGGCTCACGATCGGCAAAAAGTGGCTCGACACGTGGCAGGCGGTGTCCTCCCCTCTTCAGGTACTGTCAACCGCTGCTTCCACATTTTCCGGATGTGAATAGTTTACCCTGTGCGGGTCGTTGACTGTTAGTATATTACTGTTTGACTGTATAAGTATCTTTCACCTCGGTGTATCTTTCTCGTACGGCCGTGAATATTATACCCTACTATGGTTGATTGTTTTTTTCATCAAACAACGTTTGACTTTCTGTTTGTTCACTCGCAGCGATTGATATTTGGTCCGAGAATGGGATCGCGCTGCTTGGAATCTTGCTGTATTTCTGGCGAGCTGGTGACACGTCCATTTCCGAGGTGTTGGTTCGAGCTGTACCTTTCGGCGAGGTGGCTCACACTGGCGCTGAGATAGAGTCCGCGACCAAATCGGCTCTTGCACACATCGGTGTTGGCAAGTTCATCACTGCCTCTTCTGGGTCAGAGGCTGCTCAGGCAGTCGATACCGTTCGCGACTGTTTGCACAAGGCTGTCGCCGATGGGGCAAGCAATGTTCAGAAGGGGTTATCTGAGTTTGAGACCTCCCCTTGCCCTTGCCATGTCGGACAGAGATGCGTCTTGGCCTTCCTGAAGGTCCCTGCCATCGACAAAGTCCATACCAAGACCAAGGGGATAGCCGCCCTATTCCGTCGATCTCCCCTTGGGCTGTCTTGCCTCCATCGCTGCCAAAAAAAGTACCAGTTCCCAACGACTCAGCCAGCACGTTCCGTAGCTATTCGCTGGAATAGCATCTTTCTCCAGTGGGAGTGGTTTCCGCCCCAGCAAACGGCATTGCAGATGTTCGACGTGGAGTCCCTTCGGTTAAAGATGAGCACTGACGACGTCGGATCCACTTATCGTGACTTCCAATTAGACCTGACGGATTGGCAGACCATCCAGCACGCGGTACGTTGACGTTTCTTCATGTTTGAGCCGCCTTGACTTCAGTGGTTGTGCAGTGTAGGTAAAGGGTGAAACGGCTGGTAGCATGTTGTGAAATATTTTATATCTTTTATTAGCTACAACGAATGCTCAGTGTTCGCGTGGGGATGCCTACAGCTTCCAGTTTTGCAGCCGGTGTATGACTACACCAGGATCATCCAGGGCACCAAGTATGTCACAATGTCGTTGGTGTTACCCATGACCGCCTACCTCATCGAGTGCGAACTGGATCCCACTGTGGACTTGGTGTTGGCCGATGGATCGGTACTTCGACATTCTAGTCTAATACCTGCTGTACGCACTGGTCGCGAGGCCATGCACGACGAGTTCGTCCAACGGTGGGTGAACGACTTGAGCATGTCCATCCTAGAGGACTACATCGTGTCCACGCTTCTGGATCCTCGCTTTAAAAACTGGGACTTCGACGGCTGCAACATCTACGACGGTGGCAACATGACGCGTGATCGGGCCATGAGCTTTTTGAGAACTGCATGGACCAACTTCAAGCCCACCGTGGCTGCCGAGGCTGCCCGCTCACCTGCTGTGCAAGCCTCCGATCCCCCTTCATTTGGTGAGGCATCTTTCTTGAGGAAAAAAACGGGGGCTAGCACACCTGTTGTGAAGAAAGATCAGCTGGATTGCTATCTTTCCTTGCCCCAAGAAGCTAACGAGGACGGTTTTGACGTGATGGTGTGGTGGAACGAAAAAGCCAAAGACCTGCCTGATGTTTACCGCATGGCTCTTCAGTTTTTAGGATGCCCTGCAACTACTGCGGGTGTTGAGCGGACGTTTAGTGCAGCGGGCAGAACAGTGCAGTGCATGACGACCTGCGAAAAAACACTGAGGAGGACACTTTGGAGCATATGCTCAGGGTTAGAATCAGTGATTGCTGCGAGTGAGTGCTAAGTATTAATTTGACTTGCCACAGTGCATGTAACGACCATATCGCAAAAATGAGACACGCGGGCGTAAATGAGAAAAAAATGAGAAAGCATTAAATTGTCTGCCAAATTGGTTTTTGGGGTTCTGAATGACAAATATTAGGGTTAATTTGAATAGTCCTTGAAGGAATTTCGAAAAATCTGGTTTTTGACTCTTCAAAGTAGCCACGCGAGTCACGCGGGCGGCAAGAAAACGGGAAAGGTGGAAGTATCGTGTAAGGTGTGGAAAGTTATGATTTTGCCTTATGTTTGTGAACGAAATGTTAGATTTTTGCACTATTAGAATATGTAATATTTTGACATTTCCGAAAATGCAACTATTTGCTTACATGGGAGAGATCCAGCAGATTTATGGCCCATTTTAGGGTGTTTGGAGGGTCACGTACTAAAATTCTTCTCATCGGGCGAAAGTGAGCAGCAAAGGAGATATTTTCAAAAGCTATTGTGCTGGAAAAGTTGTTCGGGAGTGAAACCAACCAGGGGTGATGCTCCCTCAGGCTTCATGTGACCCAACATGGGCATTCAGCGGGTAAATTTGCCCTGAACAGGCTATTCCAGCACGATTCTCGGCAGCTAAGAAGACCGGTTAACTGTATTATTTCGCGGGAAACATTAAAATACGTCAGAGGCAAAATATCCCGCGGCAGGTGTTCCTACAGGTGTGCTGCACATGGATATATCGGGGCGTCCAAGGTTCAGGGTTTTAGGGTATATGTTGGAGGAGTCGTAACCGGAGGTCGTTTGCACACACCTGCGTTCGTGACATAGAACCACAACCCGCACCTTAGACTACCTACACCAGTATGGCCAATATTGGAATATTGCAGTATTGGATATGGCCTTTCGATACTTTTACGTTTCGCGACTGCCAGTTACAACAAGCCCAATGGGTTCCTGAAGACCCTTTAATTCTCCGCTTGTGGCAGCAAGCGCGGGAACAAGCAGACGAAGACTGGGAGGACTTCGGGCAACATGCAGTTAATCTCAGGACCTATCACTGGTGGAGTTTTTGGCCGATGTACGTCCACGGCCGTAGATCCAGCGAAAGGTTCGGTGTGAGGCATCTCGTGTACTGGTATGAGGGCATGCGCATGCAGGTGATTGAAAATTGGACGTTGCAGGCGGCATACACCTACGCTGACCTGGTCCTGATGTTGCAGAACAGTGGCTGTGAAATCAGCGAGCCATTTGATTTTAACCAGACTCATACCCCGGAGATGATAGAAGTGCTTAAAGGTTCTGCAGCCTGCACGGACGCCACCGACCCTTCGACCTGGGAGCCCAAAAGCGATAAGGAGCCGGAGCCGCAACGATGGGGGTTTCTTCTGTCCTTCAAGCTGAAGAACAAAAGGCTGCAACCCGAGTTGGCGTTCGTTTCGACGGTGAAGACCATGTTGTACGAGATGCCAAAGGACTGTCCTTACGCGGACGCCATCCTTATATTGCATCCCCGACACGAATGCGAAGTTTTGGGTACTGTTCAAGAGGCACTATTTTTTTGTATCGAAAAGTTCCAGGAGGTGGAGGGTATTACGAGGATTGCACTGCCAGCAGGCCATGGTCCTATAGATAAGCTGAGAACCACGATAGCAGCCGACACGAAGACCAGCCCGAAATATCTCGACGCGCGTCTTTCCGAGGAAATGGGGAACAGCGGGGTGATTGTCAGTTTTCAGAGGTTTGTTCCTGATCAGCAGGTAAACAAGATACTGAACAAGAGCGGCATACTGGAGGGAAAGTCGATCATCCCAGCCTTCAAGGCTTCTCTGAAGTGCGAGCGGAACCTGGAGTTCCGGTTTGAAGTGGTGCAAGGGATGAGGGTGTCCACCTCCATGCACAAGGAGTTTGCAGGTGTCCACAGGTTCGTTTGCCTGACCATGAACCTGTCACTGACCCAACTTCATTTGTAACACATTCGTTTGTAGTACATAGTCAAGATATATGAATAAGGAGGTTGTTGGTGCCCACGCACAGGTTCGTTTGCCTGACATGGGTTGGCCAGTGGCACGCCACTTACATGGCGATAAACGGCAATCACCCCAAGCAGGGCGACGTTACTTGCACGATGTTCCAGGCTCCCGCTGTGTATGAGCGGAAGCTGGAGATGAAGCGAAAGGAGAAGTATGCCGGCGACTACCCGCACGTGCGAATAACAAAGAAGAGTGGCGCGAAGGCTTCTCTGACAGGCGTCGTCACGCGCCTGGTGGAAGACAGGAAAGAGGGGCAGATAACTCCTTCTGAAATTCAGAAGGAGAACGAGCACTACAGGTTGTTCAATAAGGTCCTGGGGATGTTCTGGAAGAAGATCGAGGAAGCAGAGAAGCTGGGCAAAGAGGCTGGTGGGAAGTTTGAGGCTAGGAAGTGGTGCTTGGCGGGCAGCGTTTTCAATAAAAACGCCCCTGCGCGAGTAGTGGGGAAGATCATCTTAGGCAACAAGGGCCAAACCGCCGTGTATGAGGATTTCCCGAAGGCGCCTTCCACCCAGAAGACCACGACCCCTATCCCAGGCGGGAAGGGCAAAGCCCCGGTAGTGCGTGTACCTATGGATCTTGCCGAAGAGGATGACAGCAGCGACGAAGACATGGGCGACGTCGGACGGCGAGGGGGAAGAAGAAGCCTCCGCCGGAAGCAGTTGCCATGCATGTGGCTAAGCAGGTGAGTACGGAGTTTTGCTTGAGTTACAATCGTCTGTTTTTTTTGTTACAGCTTGGTACGTACTGACCGATGTTTTGTTACGCATGGACGGACCTCCGCAGAACGTGAAAGAGGGGGAGTTGAGGCGTGCCTTGCTCGCGGTGTCGGTGAACGACGAGACGCGGAGGCTGCAGAGCGTCGGTGACAAGCGGAAACGTGAAGAAAGCGAGCGGGACCTTAATGAGCTGAAGAAGGCCAAGGAAGCAGTGGAGGCCGAGAAGAAGAAGGCGGATGAGACACTGGCGAGCCTTCGAGAAGAGATGCAGAAGAAGGTGGAGGATGAACGTCTGCGTGGGGAAAAACAGCTGGCTTCGGCCCTGTCTGCCGAGCGAGACGAAAGCCGTAAGACAGTGGAGCTCCTTACGACGAAGCACGCTGAAGCCCTGCAGATGCAGATGGCCGAGGGGAAGCAACGGGAGGAGACTCGTGCCAAGGAGCACCAGACAACATTGGGTTCATTCTGGTCAGGGCAGCAGGTCTTGCTGGAGGAGAACACGAAGGCGCAACAGGCTTTGCTGGAGGAGAACACGAAGGCGCTTACTTCTCGGGACTCGCTTTTGAAGGAGGCACAGGAGTCTTTCCAAAGGACCTCTGCCGAGACTGCGAAAATGGCCCACGAGGCCCAGGCGAAGATGCTCGAAAATAATGCACTGGCCCAACAGAGGATGCTAGAGAAGAACGCGGACACCTTGAAGGAGATTAACAATCACCACGCCTCGGAGGCTGCAGCGATGAGGGAGATCCTGAAGACAGCCGTGCAGGTAGGAGCTAGTTGTTACGTTCAAGTTGTTTGTGTTTATTGTGGAGGAGGGAACTCTGGCTTGAGGTCCAGATTGAAAGACACGGAACTTGTAACTGGTGTGGGGGGGGGCGGTTGGTACGTCACCGGTAACAGGCAGTAACAGCAGCAGGCCCGTTCGCCCAAATGTTCCAACTGGGCGGAGGAGGCTTTTACCCGGGAGCGCCAGCGCTCGGCGCAGGAGGAGGGTCACCTGCTTTAACGACGCCAACGGGCTCCAAAGTCCCGGGAGCCTCTCCTCCATCACGACCGGCGATGTTCGCTTCTCCACCACGACCAGGTCCGCAGTGGCCAGGTCAGTTCGACCTCACCCCGGCGGCGAAAGCTGACGCTGAGAAGATAGGAGAAAGCCTCTGGACAGACTTGAAGTGCGAGGACACGGACAAGAAACGGTCGGCGATCGCACAGTACAACGGGTACAAGGAGCTCGCCCAGCACCTGGAAGTGTCTGAACAAGTTCTGCGCGCCAAGGTGATTGTGCAAACGTTTGACCTGTACATGTCTGTTAGCAAATAGGTAGGTATGCTTAATAAGCCAGCCAGCAAACGAACTGAGAGATCGCACCTGCACTGCCATCGTATATACCGGCCTGTACAATGAATAATACCGCGCCCGCAAGAAAACCCCTAACCCTGGGTGCTTTGACTGTTCAAATAAAGACTGTATATTTTCATAGCACCAACGTCTTATCTGGTAGCATTCTTCGTGCCTTTTGTCGGTTTTTGTTGTTTTTTTGTGCTACGCACACAGTTACAGTCTCGTGCAGACCTACACCCCCTAGATTTAAGGTTGGTGCCACCGCTTTTAACATTAAAGCCTCCCATTCTCGGGGTGTATGTAAGATATGAACAAAAGTTTCTTCAGACTCAGTTTGTTTGGAATGACTTTGACGTATCCAATATGAAAACATCGTCATTATCACCACTTTCAACAAATGGCGCTTGAGCACCACCCGAATCACGGTGACAAATCGCCTGGAAACCCCAAATTTCGGGCTATACTCTAAAATTTCAAATTTTTGAATAACGTGTCATTATCTACTCTCCAAATGCTATCTAGTCATATAAAAAAAACCTCGTTATCATAACTTCCGCCGATTGACACCTGAGCACCGCCCGAAACGGGGCGAAAAATCGCCTGGAAACCCCAAATTTCGGGCTATACCCTAAAATTTCAAATTTTGAAATAACGTGTCATTATCTACTCTCCAAATGCTATCTAGTCATATAAAAAAAACCTCGTTATCATAACTTCCGCCGATTGACACCTGAGCACCGCCCGAAACGGGGCGAAAAATCGCCTGGAAACCCCAAATTTCGGGCTATACCCTAAAATTTCAAATTTTGAAATAACGTATCATTATCTACTCTCCAAATGCTATCTAGTCATATAAAAAAAACCTCGTTATCATAACTTCCGCCGATTGACACCTGAGCACCGCCCGAAACGGGGCGAAAAATCGCCTGGAAACCCCAAATTTCGGGCTATACCCTAAAATTTCAAATTTTGAAATAACGTGTCATTATCTACTCTCCAAATGCTATCTAGTCATATAAAAAAAACCTCGTTATCATAACTTTTTAAAAAATGAGAATATAATGAGACACCCGCGTGTCTCATTTTTGCGATATCGTCGTTATGTGTTTTCCTGCCTACCTTATTTGCTTAGTTGTAGTCTCAAACCGGTTTAATTAGTCTTGAAACCTGTTATCATATAGGTTGTGCAGCTCCGAAATTACTAACACAATAGGTTGCCAAGCTGAACTAATTAGTATCAAATAGGTTCTCACTGGAAATAAGCATCTAACCTAATAGGTTTGAAATCTGTAAGAATACTAATCAAATAGGTTGCAGTAGTCTACTAATAGGGTAACCTAATAGGTTTGGAGAATGTGCATAATTACAATCATATCGGTTGGGGGTTGTAACTAATTATAATCATATTAGTTAGAAGAATCGGCTAATTAGTTTGTAATAGGTTACGATTTTCAAACTAATTACCATCCTTGATCCAGGCCGGACCAAGCATCGAAGTAATTAATATATGTCCCATTGATACTAAAAATCATTGGGCGCGCCTTCTAGATCCGAACCAAGGCCCAATTAAATTATTGCAACATTGGTCCTTGTGGGAGGACCATAATCGATTATGGTCCTCCCACAAGGACCATGGGATAGTAGCCATTGGACTACGCCTTCGCTTATGGGGAGGAGCTGGCCAAGCTCCTTCGCTCCCATGGATTCAAGTCGAACGTGGGCCTCTCCTTGGATGGACCTGATTCCGAGACTGACTTCGCCGTGCTGTTGGCGAACATGTCCCACGTCTTCGGTCCTATTTCCCGCGACGAGGTCTTCAAACTTCTGGATCTGGACTTCGAGTACGAAGCCTATCACTACACCATCAACGAGCTTATTTTTACTGTGCTGCCAACTGTGCTTCGTGGCATGGCGCTCTCCCTCTACGAGGCGTCCGCCTACATTTTCCCGCACGACGGGCGTTGCGCTTTACAGCGCCTACGCTACCAGGTGGAAGGCATTGGCGACCCCGACACACATCGTTTCTGGGTCCGCCTTCGCTCGACTGTGATTGACGAGACCATCGAGCCCGCCCCCCAACTGGCTGTCGTGCGCACCCTCGCGGACGAGCATCGCCGGCTGCACGCTGACTACTCCGACCGCAGCCTTGTGGATGACCTTTACACCGTCCTCCGATCGTCCGCGGCCAAGTCACCCTACGTCACGCCTTTGTATCTGGTGGTGCTGCGCGAGCTTGGCACCAACCACAACTTCACCTTCGCCTCCCTCACCCTGCGGCTTGGTAAGATTTTCCGAGATGAGTCCCCCCTTGCCCGACTCTCCGCGTCTGCTCTGCCGGCGTCTGGTGGTGCTACCCGCACCGGTGGTGGTGGCGGGAAGGAGCCTGCCGGGTCCTTCAATGCCCTTGGCAGGCGCAAGTTCATCCCGCCCGAGGGTACCTGGAAGAAGAACGAGAGCGGCGGGCGCTACCTCGTTTGGGACGGCACCGGCATGCCGTGCGTGACGTGCTTCCGCCTGTGGGCCGTCACGACCGGCCACATGGACACCGACGGCATCTGCCCCTACGTGTGCGTCCAGGCGTTCGCACCAGGGCGTGCTCCCACTCTCGCTCCTTCTGCTCCCCCCAAGCCCCCTCCCATGCCCGCATGGCCGCCTTCGGACGCGCCGCAGGCCCACGCCCTCCGCGCGCTCGAGCCTGCACCACAGGATGCGGCTCCTCCGCCTGACGCGGCCGCCATGTCTGTCCGCTACCCGGTGGAGCCGCCTCCGCATCGCGGCATCGACCCTCCTCAGGGGGCACCCACGCCTTACGGCGGGGACGATCACGACGCACCTGCGGCACTCTCCATCGTGCAGCACGAGGACGATGACGTTGACTGGCCGGCCTTTCGGACCACCCCTTGGATTCCGTCCGTGAGCGGGTCTGCCAGTAACTCCAACTGAGCATCAAGTTCCACGGCGCCGCCAATCGCCGGTGCCAACATGTGTGGACCTCTGTATGTGCAGTAGACTTCAACACTGACTTAGAGATCTCAATGCCTAACCCCTTAGCCTGTAGCTTATTCCGGGCCAACGCCCGGGCGGGGATCCGCAACTAGTTGGACTGAGAAAGGTCCCATTGGGCCTGTAACAATCTGTATGCTTTAGGGTTAGGGCTTTCTGGCTTGCATGCCTGAACTGGCACCTCACCTCTTCGGGGTGAGGTGGTGTCACGGAGACACAGACTGGGGGAGGGAGCCCTGGTCTTTCTGTCACCCCTCGACCCAGTAGTTCCGGCAGTTGGTGGGCTACTTACGATGAAAAGTTCAGGGGGCAGAGGCAGTGTCATGAAATTATACAACCATCACACGATTTTCTCTTACAAATATATAAATTAACTTTATAGTGGAGCGCCCCCTGAATTTTCGAAACACTTCGGACTTGACCGCGCTTCAAGTAAGCGGTGAAATAACCCCTTTGGGGCATTTTAAAGCAGCTCTAGCGCAGTATTTTATTTTGTTTGGTAACAATATTTTGATTTTCAGGGCATGAAAATGAGTTTTCAGGCCCTGAAAATGCCCTATGTGAATTTTCAGGGCTTGGAACATTGTAAAATTTTCAGGCCCTGAAAACCATTTTCAGGGGGCAAGATGAGGACATGAGAATATAATTCTAAACTTTATATAACACGAAAAGTGAATAATATTTTCAGGCCCTGAAAAAAAAGTTCAGGGGGCATCTTAAGAGTGTGAATTCCAAAATTTCAGGCCCTGAAAATTGGTGTAAAAATTATAGTATCCATGAAGTTTTTTCTAAGGTGTATAACTAGCCTAGTATAAAACAAGTTTAGACCCTGAAAGTGATTTTCAGGCCCTGAAAACCATTTTCAGGGCCTGAAAAATATTTTCAGGGCCTGAAAAAAAAGTTCAGGGGGCAATTTTTCAGGGGGCACAAAAAAAGTTCAGGGGGCAATCGTAAGTAGACCCCCATCTGCCGGATGTACTCCTCGACCCAAGGTGCCAGGTCAGCTCCGTCATCAGTGCGTGGTGGGGAAAATAAAACCCCTGTATTTTATTTTCATGCATCTTAGACTGTGAGACCACCCGAGCATCTCGTCCCAGCTTCACAGAGTTTGTGGAGACTGAATAACACGCGTATATTCCACCGTAGTCGAATACACCCACCGTTATTTCACCGTCTCTGTTAGAAGGCTAAGGCGACGAGGTGGACTTGGGACGAGGCTTCTACACTTTGGCTCATTGACTGCATTGAGCGCCACCCCAACTGTCAGGGAAAGGTCAATTTCCCAAAACAAGTGAAGGACGCTTGGAAATACGTTCACGAGGAGGTTATCGAGAAGCACCCTTGCGTTGGAACTATGCAGCAATGCAAGAATAAGTGGTGCTCCTTGAAGAAACGTTACAAGGAGATTCGCGACGACCAACAAGGCAAAAAGAAGCACACCACTGGGACCACCAGGTAATAAACCACTTTGCCCGCTTACACTTCCTGTATTTGCATCATATAATATTCACTCGTGTGTATGCGGTGTTCCACAGGGCCCATTTGGACCCCTCGACCTACAAGATCTTCACAGCACTTCACGCGATCTTGGGAGCTGACCAAGCCTCTGCCCCATCTTACATTATTGATGGGGCAGAGACTGTGCACACCGCGCCTGAGGCTTCTGACACCCCCAGTGTGAGGACTCCTGCTTCTGGTGGCAAGGCCCCAGGGAGCGCCCAAGCGGTCCAGACACCTGCTCCTAGAGCAAAGCGTCCCACCCCTAATGTACACTATTCCGCACATTGCATGTTCTTTGTCATGTTCTCCGATCGGTTCACTATAGGCATTCTTCGATTGTGCACTAGTGCTCCTCTCCGATCGGTGCACTATTACCCTTGCATGTGTCTCACGCATCACAAACCCTACAGGTGAACATCGAGTCCTCCCCTGATGGGGAGGACGAGTGTGTAATGTTCTCGGACGAGGACGAGGAGGAAGAAAACGAGGCGTTCGATGCGCGGCATGCGAACCTCAAGCGGGGTCGTTCCGTGGAGGAGCGTTCCGCCACACGTGCTCACGCGAACCAAGCCCGCAATGTTGTGAAGACGAGGGAGGCCCTTCGTCCTTTCATGAAACACATGGAGCGGGTTGAACGAAAGCGGGAGGAAGCTCAGGCAGCACAGGCCGCATTGCAGCAACAACGGCACGAGGAGTTCCCGCGGTTCCAAGCCCAAGCACAAATAGTAGAGTCCTCCTACTACATTTGCACCGCCATGGGGCATAAGATGCCCATGCCACCCCACATGCTAGAGCGGATCAAGGTCGAGGCCGCGGCTGCCGCGGCCGCAACGGTTCCTGCCGCCGCTGTGCCAGCCAGGGAGGCACTCCGCAAGGCCTCTCCTGCTCCTCCTCCTGCGGGTGCTGCCGCAGCTGCTGACCCTCCAGCTGCTCCTGCGGTTTCCCCTGTGCCTTACAATGGCTACGATCAAGGTGTGTGCCCCCAAGCCCTAACCCTCCCCCCTATATAGTGTGCACACCAGTCACACTACAAGAGTGGTTTCTGCCCCAGAAACCTCACTTTTGTGCACACCGCCTCACACCACCCACCTCCTCAAGTTAGGGTTTCCACTCATGCCAAAGCGTAAGAACACAACCGTGATTTGTAACACCGAGGGATGCACATTACTTGCTGCTCGAGGAGGAGTCTGTTGGACTTGCTACGCACCGCCCTCTCGTTCGTCAGAGGCACGCCGAGTTCGCCGCACGATGCACGCCGCCGTGGCTACCCTTGCTTTCATGCCGGGCATGGAGGAAACACGGCGCAATCGTCTCCGAAACATGCACCGCCGTGCACTACGAAAGCCCACCAACCACCCCACGGTCCACGAGGAAGTCGTGTTGTTGCACTCTGCACTACGTCTGGAGGGGCGCGTCTTCATGCCGTGTGCTGGAACACGAGGGTGTGTTGATGCCGTGGAGGAATTGTATTCGGTCGGAAGACAACGTATCCGTCCGTGTACTGTCAGGACGTGGATAAGAGTTACACCGGTCTGGATAGACACGGAGATGTGCTTGCCGAGACCGGCTTGCGTGCACGGGGTTTCACGGCGGTTTTGACATCGCCATCCTTTTTGATCGCCGACTTGGTTTTGGCTTGGGCAGTTCAACAAAATGTGGACGTGATTTGTCTGCACGTGGCCGGGGACTATTTTTTCAATGCCCCACCATACCGCCGAGCTTTCTTAAGTGAATACGAAAACAACAATAGGATGCTTTGTGTGTACGGGCTTCCGTTGGTGAAAGGTCGGAAAATGCGGCGTTGCATGTTCCTGGTGCTATTCCGTGATGCGGCCGTGCGTGCAAGGGCCTTAAGGCCGCAAGGAGTGTGCACCGTGTTTCACAATAGGTGGTGCTGATTGTAATAAGCAGGCACGGCAGCAGAGGAAGTGGGGCAAGTTGAGAGGCCAGAGTTCACGAACTCAATGGAAGCACTCCGCTTTGACAGCTTCTCGGATGAGCTGAACCAACGCAACCCTAACTTGCCGTCGATTCACTTGGACCTGTTGGAGGGGGGCCTCTATCTGTATCACGAGTACAAGGCTCTGCTAGACCGGGTTCAGTGGGCTGCAAACGGCCAAACCTTCTACTTTCGCACACAGACCGACCAGACAATCGGCGAGGCCACATGGCTACTACCCGATGGTCCTTACGGTAGGACCTAGAACGCTCTAGGTCCTACCATAAGGACCACTTTTTCAATAATTTTTTGAGGTGCTCTATTGGTATCGTGAATGGCTACCCTCCGGTTGATGACATATTTAGGACTTGAACTCAGTCCCCTCTTTCCCACTTGCCGAGTTTTAACCCAAGCGGGATGCTACACTACCCGTATTAGGCACGGGTAGCGTAAAAAATCGTCGAGAACTTTTCTATCTAAAGCCAAAAATCTCTTAAAATAATAGCACATCTTTCATAATTTTTCGCCGACAGACTATGGAGGCTGAGCATGCGTCCAATGATCCAGTAGCACCGTAGCATTATATACAATCATGTTTAGAATAGAGCACAAGTCGATAACCTCATAGCGGACATTTAGCTGCACCCCAATCAACCTGTCCCATCATTTTTAGTCAAATGTTGGATATACCCCTAGGACCCGGGATATATTCACTCAGTGATAGGTTTTCTCAGAATGTAATGAAGTTGATAAGCTAACCCGTTATATGGGCATAAACAGTTAGGGTTCAGGTTCGGGTGACAGTCATACACACTACTATAGGAAGAGTCACAGAGTAAGCGGTGTGACCATTCCAGCACACCACCTAGTGTGGTGACTGGCCAGCCGAAGTGGAAACCTGTGAACAAACACCATCTACAGCGGTGGAAATTGAGCTCCAAGGGAAGGCCTGTCCTTTCTGGCAGGGCGGTTCCCAGTCAGGAGTTGTAAATCTGAAATCCGGTCCGCGATCGGACCCCTCTGCACATACAGCTACGGTCAATCTCACTGTGCAGGAGCGGCACGATTAACTTCCTAGCCACTAGTTGTCGGTGGCACTGCTGTGCCAGCCCGCAGCACAGTCATGGTGCCGTGAATTGAAGATGTCGATGCCGTGATTGAATCACTCGTAGAGCCACAGAAGAAATCTGAAAGGTCTCGATCGCCGGGCGAGGGATCTTCCCCTTCCTCCTCGTCTGTAGCAGGGCCCGGCGAATAGTCCGGTGACGGTGGGGCATCCCAGTACAGCGGTGGAGGGGGCGGGTGCACCGGGATGTAAAGTCCGATCGGCGCATTGTGAAGCCCCTGCCGAGCAGCGAGCACGGTGCCGGCCGTGCCGGCGCGGTAGAATAGCAGCCGGCGCCGCAGTGTCCAAGCCGGTCTCGCGGCATGTCAAAGCCGCAGAAATTAATGTAGGCACGCTTGTGGCTGCCTCCGCAGCACCACCGACCTCCAGGCCGGTGTGGTCCGGTGCGCATGCTTCGCCAAGAGCGGCAGCCGAGAGCGGCGCCGCGGTGGCGCAAACACAGAAGAATACACACACCATCACCGCAATTGCCGAAGAGCGGCCAAACCCCCAAGGCGGTGTACCGCATCCCTGACGAGATGCTGGAGGCCGCGGGACCGCATCCTCACCGTCTCTAGGGTCATACCCCGCAGTAGACTCGTCCACGTCGCTGTCGCAAGAGTCGGTCTCCGACTCGGCGTGCATGTACCGCATCGCGAGGTCTTTGCCCTCAGCCGTGATCGAGAGTCCCCCCATCACCCCACGGGTGAGGTGGTGTCAGGAAGCTCAATCTTGCCCCCTCACCGTAAGGGGATGGGGGCGGGCACAGTGGGTCTCCTGTCTGTCACCCCTCAGCCCGAGGTGTCACCAGTGTCCGTTGTTACAGTTGTCAGTGTGCTATAAAACACTCACCTAAGTATTTTATATCATCTTAGTATCCGAGAACACCTGCCCCTGCGAGACTGTTCTGCTTCCACGCACCCGACATATATATATCCATATATATATTTCTTGCTTCTTGTCACATTGCAGCAAACCGAGCATTTCAGGCGATGCGCACATTTCGCGCGAAGCGCTCCTTTCAGGCAAACATGCCTTTCAGGCAAACATGCCTTTCAGGCAAACATGCCTTTCAGGCAAACATGCCTTTCAGGCAACACGCGCTATCCTGGTGATGCGCGCCATTCTGGTGATGTGCGCCATCTGGGCGAAACGCGCCTTTCAGACGGTGTGTGTCGTTCAGGCGATGCGCGCCATTCAGGCGAGTCGAGCGTTTCGGGCGATACACGTGTTTCAGGCGACAGGCGCATTGCAGCGAATCGAGCATTTCAGGCGATGCGCACATTTCGTGCGAAGTGCGCCTTTCGGGCGAACATGCCTTTCAGGCGACACGCGCCATCCTGGTGATGCGCGCCATTCTGGTGATGTGCGCCGTCTGGGCGAAACGCGCCTTTCAGCCGGTGTGCGTCGTTCAGGCGGTGCGCGCCATTCAGGCGAGTCGAGCGTTTCGGGCGATACACGTGTTTCAGGCGACAGGCGCATTGCAGCGAATCGAGCATTTCAGGCGATGCGCCCATTTCGTGCGAAGTGCGCCTTTCGGGCGAACATGCCTTTCAGGCGACACGCGCCATCCTGGTGATGCGCGCCGTCCGGGCGGAACGCGCCCTTCAGGCGGTGTGTGCCTTTCGGGTAATGCGCGCCATTCAGGCGAACCAAGCGTTCTAGGCGAACGGGGCAATTCGGTCGGTACACGCGTTTCATCGATATGCGCATTTCAGGCGAACGCGTCTTTCCGGGCGAACGCGACTTTCCGAGCGAATGCGCCTTTTAGGCAGAGCGCGCCTTTCAGGCGGAACGCGCCTTTCGGGCCGCACGCGCCTTCGTCAGGCTTTTCAGGTGAGAGCAGGAGTCAGGAGTCAGGGAAATGGAGACAAGGGGAGTATAAGAGTGAGTAGGGGAGAGCGCGCTTGCGGGGCCGGCAGGTCGCTGCTGTCGGTGGGCTGCGAGCTTGAGGGTGACGTGCGTCTGTTGTGGGCTGCTACCCGCCCGTGAAGCTGTTTTCGCGGACCTGCACACCAAGCCATACAGAGCCTCCCCCAACCCGAAAAAGCAAGGAAAGAAGCACAGCCGCTCTGGCCCGGAGGCATGGCTGGAAGGGCCGAAAGCAGGTGTCGCAGTTGGCATGGCACTTGAAAGGTCGCAGAGCTGCGCAACGCTGGCGTCTCAGGCGCCATGGCTGCGAAGCACTGAACGACCATATCGCAAAAATGAGACACGCGGGCGCAAATGAGAAAAAAATGAGAAAGCATTAAATTGTCTGCCAAATTGGTTTTTGGGGTTCTGAATGACAAATATGAGGGTTAATTTGAATAGTCCTTGAAGGAATTTCGAAAAATCTGGTTTTTGACTCTTCAAAGTAGCCACGCGAGTCACGCGTGCAGCAAGAAAACGGGAAAGGTGGAAGTATCGTGTTAGGTGTGGAAAGTTATGATTTTGCCTTATGTTTGTGAACGAAATGTTAGATTTTTGCACTATTAGAATATGTAATATTTTGACATTTCCAAAAATGCAACTATTTGCTTACATGGGAGAGATCCAGCAGATTTATGGCCCATTTTAGGGTGTTTGGAGGGTCACGTAGTAAAATACTTCCCATCGGGCGAAAGTGAGCAGCAAAGGAGATATTTTCAAAAGCTATTATGCTGGAAAAGTTGTTCGGGACTGAAAACAACCAGGGGTGATGCTTCTTCAGGCTTCATGTCACCCAACATGGGCATTCAGCGGGTCAATTTGCCCTGAACAGGCTATTCCAGCACGATTCTCGGCAGCTAAGAATACCGGTTAACTTGTATTATTTCGCGGGAAACATTAAAATACGTCAGAGGAAAAATATCCCGCGGCAGGTGTTCCTACATGGCTACTGCCCGGTGGTATGGTACTGTCACAAGTACCAAAATGTATGCTTTATTATGGGCACTAGATGGGGTGTATGAGTCCCATGAAGGTTTTGAAAAATCATTTAGGACCCTTTTGAATTGTTATTGATGCTGAAATGTACTCTCGTGAACTTTAGGTATGTGTATGTGCGGTGTGCTTTTGGGGGGTGTAACGCCATAAAATTAATTAAATTTTCTGGTACTGTCACAAGTACCAAGCGCGCGGTGACTTAAAAGGGCACGCTATGTGGCCACGAGGTGGCATGCATGATGTCAAATTTCATTATTGGGATGTATCCTAAGTGGTCGTCATGCGTTGTGCCATTTGAACGTCTTTAACGCCAGTATTGGGATTCGATAACACCCAAGGGTGTGATAAAATGGCCTCTCAGCATTTTTTGTAGTAATATCGGGAGCGGTTTCGTACTTAAGTTCCATGTGTAGAGTCCAAGTACGGCAACTTCTCATGCATGTAAAGGTCTTGAAAAATCGATATATGGGTTTACTTTTGATGTCATAAACGCTGGTGAGGCGATCCGACGTTATAATATACTTATTTCGTAGCTTTAGTGCCACGACTAGGCTCCAAAATCGACGATAGCCCTCATACTTAAGGAATCTTGAGTTGGACCATTTGGTGGAGATGGGATGTTTAGCATGTCGCAGTTTCAGCGACGGGCAGTATGCCAACTGCCCCATGCTCACATCCATCATTGGCCATGTTATACAGCTTCAATTTGAGCCATCGCTGGGTTGAATAGAATCCCAAGTCTGTTCAAAAAGAAATCCGAAAGTAGCGCCATGATTTCGAAGACAAGTGAGACACCATTGTGTAACACAAAACTCCACCTTGTTGGCAATATGCATCCACTGGGAGGGCTACACGTAACCTATGGACCAATGGGGCATAATACAACTCAGTTTGGTATACAGTATCATGGATATCACCATCAGGATGGAGGAGGACATCAAAAACAATTCTAGCGATTTGGTACTTGTGATAGTACCATATTCGATTCTGGTACTATGACTAGTACCACTGGCGGCAGTAGCCATACAGGTGTGCTGCACATGGATATATCGGGGCGTCCAAGGTTCGGGGTTTTAGGGTATATGTTGGAGGAGTCGTAACCGGAGGTCGTTTGCACACACCTGCGTTCGTGACATAGAACCATAACCCGCACCTTAGACTACCAGTATGGCCAATATTGGAATATTGCAGTATTGGATATGGCCTTTCGATACTTTTACGTTTCGCGACTGCCAGTTACAACAAGCCCAATGGGTTCCTGAAGACCCTTTAATTCTCCGCTTGTGACAGCAAGCGCGGGAACAAGCAGCCGAAGACTGGGAGGACTTCGGGCAAAATGCAGTTAATCTCAGGACCTATCACTGGTGGAGTTTTTGGCCGATGTACGTCCACGGCCGTAGATCCAGCGAAAGGTTCGGTGTGAGGCATCTCGTGTACTGGTATGAGGGCGGGTGGATCTACCACCGATACTCAGATTTGGAGTGGCGGGCCTGGCGAAATAGAAACCGCTACAGCGAAACAACGCACGGTGCCCTGACAGAGCTGGAAAGCGATCTGCTGCAGGAAGATGAAAGGAGATGCGCAGTTTGCGGGCGTATGTTAAGAACCTGCACCCTGGCGCGCATATTTGATGCTAGCGCGTGCAATGAGGAGACGTATGCTTGGTAGCTAACACTTATGTCACGTGACTGTACACAAATAAACCGTATATTTACATGTATGAAAAACAATAAGTTTCACGCCGTGTGGCCATTGTAATCTAGTGTGCGTGCCACGAGGAATGAATGAGGCTGTGTTGCTTACCTTCACCTGTCCAACGCCTCGGAGGCCAAGTTTTCCCTGGCCACCTTCAGAAGTTCTGCCTTTTCAGGTCCTCCTGGAACTCCGCCGACAGCAGGTTTGCCAGGAGGTTCGTCCCAGCAAGTCAGGATCTCACTCGCATCGAAGTCGTACCAACCTGTCACTTTCGGAGCGGCTCTCCGGAAGGCGTTCTCCGCGAACAAGCTGTTCAAGTCAGAGAAGGTTTTGCTTGTTCTCCTCGTTGTCGGCATAAGCAGAGGCGCACATGGAAGCCAAAACCCCCACTTCACTCTGTTCGTGTTCAGATCCACCTCCAAGACCTCCACGAAATGCATGGGCATGGACACGGCGTTGTTCCCAGGCATGCGGATAGTAAAGCTGCAGCCGTCGTTGCCCGCGGCCACGGTAACTGCGAAACTTTTGCCCGCACTCTTCGCCAGCATGTCGATGGTATAGTCCGTAGACAGGTTACGGTAGGCCAACGGTATGTCGTCGCCCGGGTCGTCCTCGTCGTCCTCGTCCATCGAGACGCCTGCGAACTGTCCAGTCGCCGCCTCCGGGGGATGCGCGTTCTCCACCTGCTCCGCAATCTGGTTTGCATCCTCGAAAAAGCAATCGTCGTCAGGAGCGAAGCTGTCCGTTATAAGGGCGCCTGTCGGACCGATCACAGAGGCCGCTCGGAATAGCACTCGTCCCTTTTCACGACCCCGCGCTTGTCGAGACTTCCCGGGTGGAGACTTGCTCCCTGGGGACGCCTTTGCCAATGGCGAACTGCGTGCACGCTTGTCACTTGGAGCTCGTGCTTGATCTCCCTGTGGCGCTGCAGGAGCAGGGCATCCTCGGCCACCTGCGCCTGGCCCTCGTGCTACCGGTGCCTGTGCTCGAGTAGGCATAGCTTCGTTGGTTTGCGGGCCTCGCGCAGCAGCTCCTTCTCGTCTTGCCTGTGTAGTGGCTGTTACAGCCCCGAGTGTTGGCGCCGCCTGCGCAGCTCCGCCGGCTTCGGAAGTTCTTGCAGGCTGCGCCTGCACCGTACCCGGCGATGCTTCCTCCCCGGTTTCCTCACCTGTCGTCGCTGGCGTTTTTTTTCGAAGGACTCTGAGATGGTTGTGGTGGGCCTTTCGGGCGACATCCGTCGCTTCAAATAAGGCCTTCGCCAACGGCTCCTTGAGTGGGCGTTCAGGAAGTTCAACTCCCAGGTGGTGCAACGCTGCTTTTATTACACTCGGCCACCGTGTACCTGCAATGGTAGCCGACGCGTAAGACACACAGGTAAGACTCAGGTAGGCAGAATACTTGCAAGACCTAACAATGAAACCGAGGTGCTCGCAACCGACCAACGGGACGAACCAGAAATCGACGGACTCGACGTCCCTCGCTTTCTCCACGCACTTGCGCACGATCTCTTGTGGAGGTTTCCGCGGAAGGTCCTTGCTTAACACGTTGCGACCGTCGGATATCACTTCGAACTGTTCGGGCATCGTCCGTTCTGGCACCTCCTCCTGCACTGGCTTCTTGTGCCAGGCGTTCTCGTAAAGCTCCTTCAAATCCAGAGGAGCCTGTGGGGTCGGCGTCGGTCCAGCCCAGGCATCGTAGTCCTCGGCGGTCTTGGGCAAGGGAAAGTACGCCAGCAACTTGTCCAGCGTGTCAGTTGGAATACGGTACTCGATGAAGTCGCACAAGCGACTGAAAGCAGTGCGGGTTTCCCTCTCTTCCTTCGGGGCTAGCGGCTGCACCTCTTGTAACGTGGGGCTGCTGTCGAAAGCTGGGTAACTTTTCATGATCTCGATGCCCTTACGGAGATCCGCATCCACTCCGGCAGGCATGTAGTTTGCGTATTGTTCTCCAAACTTGTACTTCATGCGTGTAACACCATCCGCGTCCTTCTCGAAGTGCATCAGGTGTGTACGCCTTACTTTCCCAGAATAGCCTTCAAACTTTGGGTTTATGTGCGGCTCCAGCCAAGCCTTGAAGTCCAACTGTTGGCCTTGTACGTCCGTGATTTTGGTGAACTTCTTCACCAGCCAGCTTCGTAACCAGCCAATCCACGATTCCAGGGTCAACAGCCACACTCCAGATTTGCGCGCGTCTTTCCCAAATATGAACATCTTGATGAGTCCAAACCAAACGTCGCAGTCGTTATGGGTGTGCGCGACCATCAGACGGTGGAAGACAATCACGGTGTAAATATTGTAGTGCACCAACACCGCACAAAACGCGAACGCGTTCTTGTTCCAATTTTCTGAGCCACCATCCAGCTGCAAATGAAGCTCCTTCCGGAAGTAGCGCTTGCCTGCGCGACCTTGTGCGGTGTAGTGCAACAAGTTCCACAGTGTCGTGAGCAGCATGTTTGCACCCTTAGCCCCGCTCCAAGGGAGCCCAACGGAAAATAGAAGCAACGAGCCATGAAGTATCGTGAGCTGCAGGTGTAGGTTAAAGAAATGTTATTTCTTCTCGCTGATGCCCTTAACTTGATGCGGGGCATGCGGAACAACCGTGTTCTGATTTGCCGCGCCGTCCGCCGCTATGGAGTCGATCCGACCGCCAGGGTCAGAACCCTCCTTCCGCCTGAGGTCATAACACGTGCGTTGTATCCTGTGAATGTAGTCGTGTTGCTCGAAACGCGCAATATAGGCTTTCCAGCGTACAGGATCGCGACCCTGTTGTCCAAGAAGCTGAGCCTTCTCTGCTCCCAGATCGTCACATGTCGTGCAGATTCCGGACACCTCCACCTTCGCCCTTACCGTTATGTGTCGAGCCTTGAGCAGGGTTTTCACGTATATTTTGAACGTTTCAGCACATACTGCCCACTGGACCTCTGTGTCTAACCTATACAAGTCGTACTGCACACCATAATCGATGGGTGGAATTTGGCGCGCACCACTGACCGGCATCCTCTGTGGTGCTCCTTTCAACATATTCGTATCCGCCCAGTCGCGGAACACCTCCTCGTGGTAGGAAATCTTCGTCACCACCGCCTTCGCCACAGGGAATGCACTTGTTGCCGGTAGTTCCCCCTTCTCATCAAGGATAAGTGCCTTATATCGCTGGTACGAGCTCCTGGGCAGCGCCCACACTATTCTGAACGCCTCCTCGCAGATCTCCTTTTCGAAAAGCTTCAGGGTGCCAATACCACGCTCTCCAGACTCGCGCTTCACCATCGCTTTGCGCATAGTTGCCATAATGTAAGACTTGAACTCAGTTTGGCCCATGCGCTCCTTATGGTCCATATTGCCCTTGAATGTGCTGAACAAGAAACTGCAGTTCCGATCGCACCCACAGCTGAAACCGCCCTCGCATAGTTCGGGAATATTGGACTGTGCAATTTGAAGAGTCTTCTGCTTTGACAATCTCCTGCCGCTGGAGTTGCTGCTATTGCTGCTCATCTTGCGAGACGCGTACCGTTGTTATGTTGTTTCATATTTGAACGCTTACCTGATATGAGGGCCCTTGTTTCCTAGAACTTGGGCGGGGCGATGACCGTGACCGCCCAAGTTTACTAAGACTTGGGCGGGGCGATGACAGTGACCGCCCAAGTTTCCTAAGACTTGGGCGGGGCGATGACAGTGACCGCCCAAGTTTCCTAAGACTTGGGCGGGGCGATGACAGTGACCGCCCAAGTTTTCGAAAAGTTGGGCGGGGCGATGACAGTGACCGCCCAAGTTTTCGAAGACTTGGGCGGGGCGATGACAGTGACCGCCCAAGTTTCCGAAGACTTGGGCGGGGCGATGACAGTGACCGCCCAAGTTTTCGAAGACTTGGGCGGGGCGAGGACAGTGACCGCCCAAGTTTCCGAAGACTTGGGCGGGGCGATGACAGTGACCGCCCAAGTCTCCGAAGACTTGGGCGGGGCGATGACAGTGACCGCCCAAGTTTCCTAAGACTTGGACGGGGCGATGACAGTGACCGCCCAAGTTTTAAGACTTGGGCGGGGCGATGACAGTGACCGCCCAAGTTTTCGAAGACTTGGGCGGGGCGATGACAGTGACCGCCCAAGTTTTCGAAGACTTGGGCGGGGCGATGACAGTGACCGCCCAAGTTTCCTAAGACTTGGGCGGGGCGATGACAGTGACCGCCCAAGTTTTCGAAGACTTGGGCGGGGCGATGACAGTGACCGCCCAAGTTTTCGAAGACTTGGGCGGGGCGAGGACAGTGACCGCCCAAGTTTCCGAAGACTTGGGCGGGGCGATGACAGTGACCGCCCAAGTTTCCGAAGACTTGGGCGGGGCGATGACAGTGGCCGCCCAAGTTTCCTAAGACTTGGGCGGGACGATGACAGTGACCGCCCAAGTTTCCTAAGACTTGGGCGGGGCGATGACAGTGAGCCGTCGCAAAAAGCTCGAGTGTCACAAAGTGGTCACATGCATAATGCAACATTTGCAACTTTTAGGAGTTGTGTGACCTTTTAAGGTCAATTGTAAGACTCGGAGTGAAAAAAAATTCCAAAAAAATATTTTCCGGCTCGCCGGCGGCCAAAATCGATGGTTTTTGGCTTGAAAAGGCCATTTTGAGTGCGCGGGTGCTAGAGGATTTCCCGTCGGTGTCCGAATCGCGCGTTTGAAGTTCGTGGGACCTTTCAAGGACCATCACGAACTACTTAGTGGAAGAAATGATGAGAAATGTTAATTTGGGTGCTCGCCGGGGGCCAAAATGGCCGTTTCTGGGGCCTGCGCAGGCCATTTTGCGTGCGCGGGGGCTAGAGGATTTCAGTTAGGTATCCGAATCGCGCGTTTGAACTTTGTGGGACCTTTCAAGGACCATCACGAACTACTTAGTGGAAGAAATGATGAGAAATTTTAATTTGGGTGCTCGCCGGGGGCCAAAATGGCCGTTTCTGGGGCCTGAGCAGGCCATTTTCAGGGTTTTAGGGTTTGTGCTACATGTAGGTCAAGGATAACATCGAATTTGCAAGCAACCCATGTCCGTTGCATTCCTATGGGGTTTCGCATTATGATTGCAAGCATATTGGACCATTATAACCCATCAAAGATTAAGTTACACAAGTGCAGCTAGGATACGTTGATGCTCCGCCTCCGGTACTATCAAGTAGTCCTGCCCGCCTACTTTGCGCTTCCTCAGAGCCACTTCCACACACACTATATGATGTGAGTACGTCAAACATTTTCTGCTATTGTCTACAAAGTACTCCGTGCATGTGCTTTCATCCCTCCATTCCAAAAATCTGCCTTCAACAACGAACTCGCCAGGGGTAGCATGCACTCCTGCCCCTGCACTCCCCCCCACACCCGGTGTGTAGTAGTCGTCCTTGATGCCGTCCGCGTCTAGCACTTGATGCACTCCACCTAGCGCCTTCACCAAATAATATTGGTGGTTCTCATCTCCCCCCGATGAGCGTGCAAAGATGCTTCCTCGTGAACGAAACCTCCACTTGCGCCACGTCGTGCGCCTGCTCCGCTGCACGCATCCTCGTTCGCCGCTCTTCCCCTACCGCCTCCGCCACCATCGTGAAAGGCACCCATTCATCCACATGGCTCTTATAATGGCACCCTTCACTATCCGGTTGCGGGTGCTCACATTGTGCGTAGCAATAATCGCAATAACATGGACGATCACGCTTCAACCCAACCATTAGGCCAACTCCCGCCCGCGCCGAGTGCAACGCCAAAGTGCCATCCACCGTCTTGAAGCCCTGGCCCGACTCGTCGACATCGCCATCCTCCACCAAAAAGAAGAACCGCTGCCCAAATGCCGAGCGCCGGTTGGATCCTTGGTCCTTCGCAAACCGCGATCTCTCCAGGCAGAATTCATACAAATCCCTTGCATTCAATATCTTTCCATACCACTTATCCGTTGTTGCCATTACCGCCAAACTAGCCTCATGCTTCACCGCAACTCCCATTGCATCTTGCTCGCCTCGCGTGCGTGGGATGTCTCAAAAAAGTTTCGTTGGCACGGTATGCCAAGCCCTCGTACCCATTCCATCGGGCGCCCGCTCTCCACCACATCCGCAAAGGCCGTGCCGCATTTGTTCTGCGCCGCACTCCCATCCGCCCACTCGTGAATGAATTTTGGGAGGGGCAAACCTCTTTTCTGAAAGTACTCCTTGACGATGAGTTTACGCATGCGCTGGATGGCACGGTGGCTATGGGGCATGTCGTTGCCCATAAAGTACAGGTAATCCTTCACAATGATAGGATTCTCCTCCGTGGACTCCACCCCGTCCACCTCCTTTACCGCATGCCGCCATAGCACGCAGCATAGTAGCGAGGCCTGCTTCACAATCCAATGCAAGGATTGGATTGCCCGTGGAATGTTCAATGCATGGTTCTCGCTGAAGTCGAAAAGAAGGAGGCAATGGCCCAAGGGCAAATTCTCCTTGCACTTGTTGAACATGTTCATCGTGTGTTGGGCCATAAAGCAATGGTATGGATGTGGCTTTAAAAATGGACAGGTTTGCCCACTCACCCCGGCTAGTTCTTTCACCGCCCAGTCCCCATCTGCATCCTTCCGCACGAACTTGCCCGCGCACGAACACTTCTTGGACTCCCCCGGTACATGCCCCAGCATACACCCTTGTAACTTGGACACGAGCTCCCCTACCGGAGTCTTCTTCTGCACAAACTGTACTCGGTGTTTGTTCTTCCCGTCGTCGTCGGTTCCCACCACCGCGCTCTCGTAGGTACTCCACTCAACCTGCTGACCGGCCTTTCCTATCTCCGCCTCGCACAGCTTCAGGTTTCGCAACCCCCCGCAATCCTCGCACGACCCATCCAAGCAAGGCATAGCGTGAAACTCCGCAGGCTCTCCGTCTGCCCCCGTTGGCTTCGGGCACAACAACGACGCTACAAACTTTGACGTCGACGAGCCAACCTCGCACCGCCCGCAGACCTTGTCCGGGAACGCCTCTGTCGGCTTTCGATTGGATAGAACTGCCCTCTGCCCCCCTAGCAGAGGGCAACACGTCCTATCCTCGCACTCGCACTTAGAGTGCAATACCTCGTGCGCACGGTTGTATGCTGTCAATGCCAACCGGAAGTCCTCGTGATATCTGCAGCAGCAGGATATCGTGTCCCTCCGGGTAAGCCTGCGCACTTGCTTCGGCTTCTTCTGCTCGAAAGTCCTCAAGCCCACCTTCACATCAGGTTCCTTCTTCTTGAACCTTCTGAACACCTCCAGCTGCGTCATTTCCAGCCACTGCTTTGAGGCCTTTTCAACTCTCCCGTCTTCACGTCGAACCTGTATGACATCCCTTTTGCAGGTGGACACCCGCGTTATCCCTGGGCTGAGCCAGAAGTCCCTTATTTTCTGCAACACTTCGGCGTTCAGGGCGTCCTTTGCCTTCTTCTTCACTTCAGTCACCAAGCCCTTCAGCAGCCCGCTTCCTCGCCTTGCTGCCAGCTCAAGGCCGATACCAGCTTGCAAGTTCCGGTGCCCTAACTGCCCTGTGGTTACCACACCGACTTTTATGCCTAAAACTCCGGCGACCTCTTCTTGCACTGTTTCTGACGCCCCTCCCCCAAACGCCATCGCTCGCTGCTCCTGCCAGTTGAATGTCGCGGTCTACTTTGCAGCGGCTGCTTGCGAGGGAGGCGAAGGCCGCACGTAAGCTGCTCACTATGCCCATACCCACGCGATCCTCTGGTGCACGCATGCCACCACGCACCGCTGATTGAATGCCGCTGTCCAACGTTTGCACATAGTTCGCGAGCGCTCCTGGTATCAAATCGTCACGCGCGTTCTGAAATACCCCCTGCAGCTTCTTGTTCCAGTGACGTTTGTTGCTTCCCCGCGGGATACCGATAGCAGCGGTAGCGCCCGATCCCCGCTCTTCAGGGACCCGATCAGGGATATCCACTCGCAAACGCTTCCTCGCGCGAGAGTCCGCCTGACGTCGCCTTGCTGCAGCGCGCCGTTTCGCAACAGTGGATACTGGCGTCGTCCCAACTGCAGGCGACGCTATACGCGATTCCACAGCGGGCGGTCTAGGGGATGCCACAGCGGGCGCCACAGCGTGCGCCACAGCGGGCGCCACATCCAACCAGTACTTAGCGAAGGCTGTGATGCGTGAAGCAAGTTCCACGCCACGCTCTACATCTGCTGCATCCACCGGGTACACCTCAGGGAAATCATGCGCCTCTTTGCCAAGGCTTTGCAACCACGGCAGTAAGTCAACTAACACTCCAAGAGAAGACATTGTCCCCGCTAGCTGTTGGGTGTTGCAAAAGCCACAGGTGGGAACCTATGCAATTAGTTCCCCCCCTTAAAGTCTAAATCAGTTCCATACTGCAGTAGTAGGGCGGTCCGCTGCTGTACTCTCTCTGACTTTGTTTTTAAAAAAGCAGTTCCCAATTCACCCCCCTATAATCGTCCAGGCCCTCTGCTTCCATCAAGACATCCCAAGCGCAAGGTAGACAAGCGAGCGCGTACTGGTAGTCGGTAATATCGTAAAACTAGCAATCAGGTCCAAACCATACGTGCACTCTTGCTCTCCTATTGCAATAGTCGCACTTCATGATACTTGAGAGTTTAAGTCTTTCGAGTTTGCACTTTCGCGTCCGGTCTTATGCCCGTTCAGGTCTAGTTCACGCATACACGCATCACCGGCCGCGAGATCTAAGCTCCGATGTGACTGGACTGATCTCGCGGCCGGTGAAACTTTTCTTCATACACATCAGATTATGGTATAATTGCGCAGAAGATGTCACCGGCCGCGAGATCAAAGTCTCCCTGTGACTGGATCGATCTCGCGGCCGGTGAAATTTTTCTTCTTACACATCAGATTGTGTATAATTGCGCAGAAGATGTCACCGGCCGCGAGATCTAAGCTCCGATGTGACTGGACCGATCTCGCGGCCGGTGAAATTTTTCTTTGTACACATCAGATTATGGTATAATGGCGCAGAAGATGTCACCGGCCGCGAGATCAAAGTCTCCCTGTGACTGGCCTGATCTCGCGGCCGGTGAAGCGCATGCGCATTTTCAAAGCTTTGCAAGTTAGCGGTTTGGCGAAAGTGCTCACAAGTTTCTCAGTTGTTTAGTAACACCTAGTTACTAAAATCTTCTATATACTTATACTCTCAATAGTTATCGAGAGAAAAAATGGCCAGTCGTGGAAGTAAAGCGCTTTCAATGGCCTCCGGCGCGGAAGCGCAACCCAAGCGGAGCAGGCAATCTCTGTTCCCCCCTCGCC
The DNA here is from genome assembly GCA_001247695.2 of Cymbomonas tetramitiformis. Classification (NCBI taxonomy): domain Eukaryota; kingdom Viridiplantae; phylum Chlorophyta; class Pyramimonadophyceae; order Pyramimonadales; family Pyramimonadaceae; genus Cymbomonas; species Cymbomonas tetramitiformis. The sequence goes on from LGRX02034165.1 coordinate 88,528, forward strand.
TAGGATGCGTGGTGCCCGATTGCCCGCACATTGGAAAGGCACCACTGGTCGAAGTGCAGGCGACGAAGTGCACTCTATGCCAGGGTTTTTTTCACAGGGGTTGCGGCACGGAATCTCCGCAGTACAAAGGGGAATGCAAGCGCTGCGGGGACATTACCCGCGAGCACTGCCTGTTTTGCGGGAAGGGTGCAGCGCAGGGCGCTCCTGTGGGCCACGCCTGCGGAATTTGTAAACGCGGGTTTCACGGCCGTTGCGCGGTTGGCATCGGGGTGGAGATGGACGATATGGCTTCTTGCCATCGGTCCAACTGTAAATGCCCGTTTCAAGGGCTGTACAAAACTCAACCTGCGTTTTTTGACAAGCAGCCCTCCGGCTCATTGGCCTTGCCAGCACAGGAGGCAGCAGGGGAGGCGATCGCGGGAGGGGATGCTGCACAGCAGGCGGCAGGGGAGGCGATCGTGGCAGCAGGAGGGGAGGCAGCGGAGGCAGGAGCGGTCCCCATGCCTATGCTTTTCATGACGATAGGAGAAGGGGAGGCGTCAGAGGAGGAAGCACAGGAGGCAGCACAGCAGGCAGCAGGGGAGGCGCATGCGGCAGCAGGAGGGGAGGCTGCACAGGTGCCAGCACCTGTGCAGGCAGCAGGGGAGGCGCATGCGGCAGCAGGAGGGGAGGCTGCACAGGTGCCAGCACAGCAGGCAGCAGGGGAGGCGATCGCGGCAGCAGGAGGGGAGGCTGCACAGGAGCCAGCACCTGTGCAGGCAGCAGGGGAGGCGAATGCGGCAGCAGGAGGGGAGGCTGCACAGAAGCCATCACAGCAGGCAGCAGGGGAGGCGCATGCGGCAGCAGGAGGGGAGGCTGCACAGGTGCCAGCAGGGGAGGCGATGAAGGCAGGACCTGCAGAGGAGCCTGGGGAGGAGGATCCTGCTTCGAGGGTACAGCCTTCCCTGCTGTACCCTCCTGATTGGCAAGCGCAGCTGGAAAGAGCCGGCTATTTCGTCGCTTATATGCAAGATGAAGCGGACCTGGACAGCCTGCACAAGGAGTTTCACAAAGGGTACCAGACGAACAAAGTGCAGCAGAACTTCATGGAGTGCAACGAGAAAGGGGTGAAGGTTCACTCGACACCGGACGATCACCGGTTCATTGTCGACGTGGAGGAGAAGACAGGGTTGATGAATCGGTTGGAGGCGTTGGGGGGGGATGTGCTGGGAAAGCTGGGGGAGGTGGATAGCAGGGACCTAGAAATGCGCTCTGGAATTATGGCACGGACATGCCTTATGACGCACTGCGGAGCGGAGCGGCAAGGGAGGCACTACGACGAGGGGGAGTACGGAGTGCTCACGGTGTACACGGAGGAGTATCAGTTTGTGGTGTACCCTGGGTCGCACAAGGTGAAGGTGGGGGAATCCCATGAGGGCAGGGGGTTGGCGGGGGTAACACTCTTCTTGAATGCGAGGAGTGTGGTGGTGTTTCATGGGAGGTTGGTGCATTGCGGGGCGGAGTTCAAGCACACGGGGTGGCCGCGCTGGTCCGTACACTTTTACATCGACTTGGTGGGAGCGAACCCGCCGGAGAACGTGACGTTTCCGGTACGTGAGTTGGCCTGTCCGCTCTCGCGGATACAGGCCTTGGACTCACGACAGCTGCTGCCTAATCCGCCGATGATAAAATATTATTTTAGAGCTTTGTATGAGGAGATGAACTACTGCGTGGCGATAAATTGTAATTCTCCCACGATCGCCTGGACCCTCCACGAGAAGGTGAGCCTGCGGAATAGTCTTCGGGGGGATATGGCGTTTGGGAGGGTGGTGACGCACGAGAAGCACCCGAGCAAGTGCTGGATTGCGGGCCCCGCGGTGAAACCTGGGAAACCGCAGAACGGGGTGGGTTGCTGGGTGTATGGGCCGTGGAGTCTGGAGGGGGCGGAGTCAGGAAAGCGTCGTTTGGTGCTGTTCCGAGTGAGCAGCCTCACGGCTAAAGGCGAGAAAAGGGTGCAAATTATGATCGCGGAGGAGGCAAGGAAGGAGGCTCCTGATCTTCTGCTGGAAGCCTGCAAGTGCTTTCAGGAGGCGCACAAGGCGGGCACTTTTGAGCAGGTCGCCAGCTTCAATCACCACTGGAAGAAAGAAGAAGACTTTCTGGTTGGTGAGCTGAAGCCGGTGTATGGGGGGCCAGCGGATGCTGTCCCGAAAACGGGTGCAGCGGCGGAGGCCAAGAAGGCGGCCAGAAAGCGGGAGGAGGTGGCGAGGCAGCAGGCGGCGGCGAAGGAGGCAGCCACAAAGAAGGCTGCAGCGGACAAGAAAGCAGCAGCGGAGGCAGCAAGGTTGCAGCGAAGAAGGCAGAGCAGGCGAAGGCAAAGGCAGCAGCGGAGGCAAAGGCAGCAGCGGCGGCTGCTCAGAAGGCAACAGCAGCTGCTGCTGAGAAGGCAGCGAAGGAGGCAGCAGCTGCTGCTGCTGCTCAGAAGGCAGGGAAGAAGGCCAAGGCAGGGAAGGTGGCAGGGACGAAGAGGAGTGCGGATGAGGCAGCAGCAACTACCACGAGAACCAGATCCAAGAGGCAGGTTGGTCCCCGTGCGGTTCAGGTGGGGTCGCAAGAGACCTTGCCAACACCCATTGCTACTAACAGGACGGAGGAGGCAGGGTGGGAGGAGGATATGTTTTCTCCGTTGGAGCCCCTGCATCTGTGGCAAGGCACGCCATCGGAGGAAACCAGGTCGGTGGACGGGGTGAGCGTCGGCAGGGAGGAGGGGGCGGCAGGCCTGATGGAACTGGTGTCACAGGCGGGAACTGGTCAGCCGGCTAGGGGGGAGGTGGCACCGGCGGCGAGTCAGCGGTTGCAGCAGGAGGTTGCAGACTTGAAGGCTCAGTTGGAGATTGCCGAACTGAAGCGGAAGCTGCAAGCGGTGACGCAAGCAACCCCGCCACCACCTGCCTCCCCAACAACGACAAACACGCCACCGGTGTCCATGGCCCCCGCCGAATCTGTGGCGATGGATGTGCAGGCGTCTGCCGTGGCTGGTGGGGGTGGTGGTGTTGGGATGCAGACGTCAAGCCACCAGATACCTCTGCGGGCACAGGAAGGGATTGCGAACAGCTCGCAGGTGTTGTACACGCCGTCTCAACCGTTGCAACTGACGGCACAGATAGCACCCCAGTTTACCAACCAGCCCTTCATGCCATGGGGGTTACAGCCCCAACCGCAAGTGTCCCAGCCAACCATCACAATGTCATGGCAGGAAGCCCAAATGTTGCGGGCTGCCATGGGGGGCAGCCAAGGAACTGCCCAGCTGAACATGTCCTTTGCTGATTTTTGCAATGGTTTCATGCCACCATTTGGGCGGCCTAGGTAGATAAGGCAGAGGCGCTTGTGCTGTATTTATTATATCTTTGATATAGAATATCATGAAGGGACAGATTTTCCCCCCATAATAAGGTGGGGGGCTGTCTCTTAATAATAATAATGGTACATTGTGGATGCAATTGCAATGGGAAATCCCATATGTATGCAACAAACAAGTGTGGGTTGTACATGCATGTGCTATCATTAATTCTTTATGCCATCACACCACTGAGGATTTCTGTTAATAAAGTGTCAAAAAGTGTTAATTATGTGTTAAAAAGTGTTAACGGGTAGGAACTGTTAATATTGGTGGTATAAATCCCGGTGGTAAATAATGATTGGCTTGGGAAAAAGTTAAGGAATTATATAATTCATGTCAACAGAATGTTAACAGAATGTTAACAGAATGTTAAATTAACACAATTTTAACAGAATGTTAACACTTAATCGGAGGGGTGCCGGAGGGAGTTGAAATAGGCCCCCCTCGCGAGATCGTTACACATGTAAGGAATATTAACAGAAAATTAACACTTTTAATAGGAATCATACACGTGGCACTCGGATTGACAGTTTTGCCGGATACTAACACTTGGCAGACTGTAAACGGTCATAAATTAACAGATTTGACCGGATCGTCCACGTGGCATGACTATTAACACTAGCACCACTAGATATTAACAGAAATTCCAGATTGTTCCACGTGGCATGTATATTAACACTAGCAACACTAGCTATTAACAGAAATTCCAGATTGTTCCACGTGGCATGCTAAGAGGGACTGCCGATGCTACTAAAAGTACCACTGGAACAGATACGTTCCATGTGGCAAGCAGGCACTCGCAATCTACACAGAGCATTTGGACGGAGCTGATGAAGCTGCGCTGGCGTTCGGTGTCCTCCTTCGATTGCTGCGCGGAGCTGATGAAGTAGCTTGCGCTATTGCTTCTTGCAACGTACCGCTTTCATCCCCGGCCATAGGTAAGTGGCGTGTAGAGGTACGCGGTTTCGAGGTGGGCGATGGATAATGACCTTGGTTTCGAGACGGCTTACCGGTAGGAGAAGGGTACGTTTTTCTGCCTCGTTGCACACATACACGCCCCTGCTGTTCATAGTAGTAAGGTCCTCAACAGTGGGGTAGGCGGTCACCATAGCCAGGCGGCACACGGTGTCGTTGGCGGCGGAGGTCTCGGCGGAACGCTTCAGGAAGATCAAGTAGTAAGCCTCCACGGTGCCGTACTCAAAAGTGTCGGCCGCGCATGTACTCAAAGCCACGTTGAAGGAGATACGCGTTTTTGCCCGGGTGTAAGCCCGGGATGTGAAGTCCTCATCGCCTCTTCGCATGCGCGAGAATCGAAGGACGTCCATGGCATCCAGGGAAGGGCTTGCGTGATCGCCATAAAGGGATCGGGCGCACCCCACCAGTTCCCGGTGCAGACGACCCCCCTCCTCGTTTGCCAACGCAGCGGTTGGTACACCGTCGCGGACGAGATAGTGGCCGGTGTCAAGGAGATGGCAGACCTTGGATGAATCGTCAGCCCGGGTGGTCCCAGAATCATGGTATTCGCCGCCCTTGGCCATGGCCATCTCCGTGAGCATGTCCGGAAGGAAGCGGATCCCTTCGTAGCTCCCCGCCATGTCGTCCACCGCCTCTTTCGTGAGATACGCGTTCGCTATGCACGTGTCGATCGCCTTACCTCCGACCGGGGCTGGCACCACCCCCTTGCTGTCGCCCAGGAGACGCTCGACCCAGAGCTCGTTGGTGCTGCTCCCCACGCCGGTTTCCTCCTCTTGCTTGCACAAGTGAACGACCGCCATGCGCAGATTCAACGTCAACATGTTCATGGGGCATTGCTGTTCCACAATCACCGCAAAGGCCCACAGCTCTTTCCCGGCCTCCTTCCGGGGCTCCGCACGGGACTGGAGGTCCCCACACAATCCTATTGCAGGTCTTCGCATAAAGTAGAGCACCGCCCGCCGCAAAGTCCACCAAGCCTTGTCCAACTCCGGATTCAAGTTCTTCAGAACATCCATGAACACCATCGGACTGAAAATCAAGATAAAGTTCAGCATGTCCTCCATGGTGTAGTTCCCTGCAACAGCGAGCTTTTTACAGATGTTAGGCAACCGGCTCATCCTCCCCGCGTATGAAATGACACCAACAAACTAACAACGGTGCATACATATATACCTGGTTGTAGTAGCATTCATCCCTACGGTTAGTAGGTGTGGCCATTCCCTGCCGGTGCACACAAACATGGTTGCACGCGGACCGGGCGTATAAGGTTGGCGCATCTGCCACGCCCGTTCCTACTAAACAAGGCACATGCAAGGTGATGGGTGTCGGTATCCGTCGTTAGATCCGGGTGCTCACCCGCGTATTGCACGAAGTCCTGGTACTCCCGGTGCATGTCATGCGGCGCGGTCAGTCCCTGTCCGTTGGCCTGCAACTGCTTCAGTTGCATGGGTGAGAAATAGCACGTGTTTGGGCAATTGTTCACCTTGTTTCGCAGCATTTTCAGGAACTTCTTGATGACGCCGTAACACATCATGTGCATGAACGGCAGCACGTACCCGTAGATGGGGTCAAAGTATTCCAGCTGCTCTAACGGCCCGGCTGCATAATTATCGGCCGGTTCGCATCGGATCCACACCATCCTCCGCGGTCAGCCTCACCAGTTCCTTGTGGTCCTCCTTCGTTAACCACACACTCGGATCATTGGCATACAACACCTCCCCTTCGTCCAAGTATGTCTGCGAGATGGGGTTCGCATAGCCCAAGCAGTACATACCATTACCGTTAGGGCCCTTAGTGGCCTCCCAGATGCTTTTGAAGTCGTTGCGCCTTGCCGCCACGGGAGCGAACTTCCCCAAGTCGTTACGCGCAATCGTATCGCAGTAGCATAACATCAGGAACACGCTGAACTGTTCATGCCACACCTGGAAGTACCCGCCATACACCCTGAAAGGGGTTTGGTCAGCATCGGCATGGCCCTTACTCAGTTGTTTCAGCTCTTCCATCATGGGTTCTAGCAACACGTCGACGTCCTTCCAGTGTTGACGTGGGCCAGGGGCAATCGAGATCACACCGCAGTGCTTCATCTTCACACGTTCCTGCGGATACCCTCCATTGCACACGCAGTCAAGCGCAATAGCCTATGATCTCTTCAAGCCGCGCTGGAGCGTCACACGCACCTCCGTGCGCACACACTCGTGTAGATGTTGACTGCGGGTTGGGCTTTGTCACACGTCGTGACGCACTACCTACCTTGGGAGGGAGGTCCGCACTTCGCATCGCGCCGAACCGCGTGGACCAATTCCTGCGATGGCAACGCGCTAGTCAGTTGCGGTCCTTTCACCCATCAGGCATCGCTCATCGGCAACGTTCGTATACAATCAGCCGCGGCACTCGTCCGTTACAAGGAGTAAGAACATCGGCACGGGTCGCACTGTTTGTCATGCTTCTTTGCTTGCCCGTCGTCCTCTCCATATTCGATGCCCATACCAGTTCGTAATACCCCTGGTTTCTCCTGGTTCCCACTCGGCGTCTCACGCAGTAGTCTGCCACCGACGCTAGGGTGCGCGTTTACTCGTAGCCCGTGCGGACTGCTCATGACACAAGCGTTTTCGGGAGCTCTGGCCGTGGGACTCGCACGCTGCTTAGCAAAGTCGTAGTCCATCATCCAGCGCCGCACCAGCCGCTTCACGGTGAAATATAAGTAGTACTCCTTGGGACGATACTCCTCCCCGCGCGCCGTTTTAACAACGTCGTACCTCTCCTCCGTGCACCACTCTGTGGGCTCGCCATCCGCATCACGCTTCGTGGGCACGCCGCATACCGCTTGTACCCTCTTCCCCGGCTTTCCCTCCCCGTTTTGCCATGCGAAATTGCGGTGGAACTTGGGACACACGTGTATCGCATAGTCCCATACGCTCTCCGCACCGAGCGCCCGTCTCATGTGCCATAGCGATCCCGGCAGGTTGCAAGTATTGCCGCCCAGGAGCATCTTCAAGACTTTCAGGAAGGTGTCGAAATGGTCATCAGTCCACCTCTGTCGCCTTTTCATATCCATGAAGTACCATACGGCCTCCTGCACGGTCACTCCGTTCGGACTCGCCTTCCCGTGCGTGACCAGCGGTTGCGACTGCTTTCCTGCTGCTAGGTTTGGCACGTCCGTGACACACAACGTGATCGCGGGGTCGGGCTCAGCCTGCAGGGCCAGCACAATGTCCTGCACGGACTCCGTCGCGATAGTGACTTCGGTATTCATATCCACCAGCACTGCCAACTCCTGCTTACAATGGCAGTCACACCACCAACGCTCCCCGCCATATTACTACTCCACGCACGCTCACGCATCGTTAGTGGGTTACAGTGGAAACATTTTGGTGCCAGTATGGGCAGGGCGGGTTTCATACCTCAAACAAGAAGTCTGGCAGATCAAGCATATCCTCTGTAGGCGTATTCATTTCTTCGTCCGCCACAAGGTGGGTCTTTTCCAGAGCTTCTACGACATCTTCCACAACGATGTCCTGGTTCTCCTTCGCCTCCTCCCAGTATTCCTTCTCAGCCGGGGAGGGCACCGATCCGCAGAACATTTCCCCAAATGCCATCAGGCCGGACATCAGCGTGCACTCCGGCAGCTGCTGCAGTGGGCAATTGAGATCCGCCGCCAACAGGTCCCTCATGTCATGGTTAACCTGGTTACCGTTTGTCCCAGCGCCACCTACCAAGTTGCCGCTACGCCACCGATCAGTACGGCTTCTGGTGTCCGGTTCCTCCATCACCACCTCCTGCCCTTCATCCGAACTCAGGAGGACGTCAGACGATCCAGTCTCCCCGTAGGGTGCCGGCACACCGCACACCCTGTTCCTGGCATCGAGCGCCACTCCAAGGCGGCGCGTGCGTGCGAGAAGCACGTCTGACCTCCGTTCTGCCTCTTTGTGCCATTTCGTCGCCGTCTTCGTTGGCATCTGCAAGTCTTCTAAGGTGAAGACGGAACGGATGCTCTGCCGCTCTTTCACGATGTCCGACGTGCTGTATGCTTGGCGCGCCAAATCTAGTAGGCGTTGGTCGGACACGTGACTGCTGTCCCAAGGGGTGGAAGGGGCGCTCGCTTCACCAGCAGCAGGTTGGGTGGCTGCTTGTCGGGGGGCTTCAGCAGTACCAGGGCGTCCGCCATCCTCGGGTGGCATTGCCTCCCGCCGGGGCTTGATGCGCCCTCTGTCGTCAATTGTGTACCCGAGGTCCGGCAGACGACCTGCGAGCCGATTGACCAGGTCGCGCTTCGCCATAGCTTGGTCCTTACCACGGGCAGATCGCGGAATCCAGCCATTATCCGCACCAAACGTTGAAACCGTCGGGCGTTCGCTTGCACCCATGGCCTTCAAGCGATCCTGAATCACAGCGTCGTCGGGGAAGGAGAGTCCCTGAAAAATAGAGCAATGGAAGAAGGAGGGTGTTGAATACGAAAATCAAGGCATCAACATGCACCGCAAGTCCATGTGCCGTGCGTGCGCTGGCCACTCCGTTGATTCATGCATTGCACACATGCTGGCAGGGTGCGTGCGCGCCGTATGATGGCATTATACAGTACACATGCAACATGCAACAGGTGCCGTGACGCAGGTGCACGAGGTGCCAGCACCGCTCTCAGCACCAGTGTTCACGGCTTAAGACGGAGTCCCATACCATATCGCAATTACAATATACCCGGTGTTACGGTGATTGACCCGAAGCAGCTTTCGGCATGGTTCATCACATCCACAAATAAACAGGTATAAGTTTGTTGGCTGTACCATCGGCGCGCATTCCACTAGGTACTAACTACAGTACTACTGCCTACACACTGTATACAACATGCCGTCTCAGCTTGCTTTAAGAGGTGCGCAGATCTGCCGCGCCGCATCTCTTCGGACTTCCGCGGCACATGTCTTCGTTTCGGGTGAAGGTTCAAATTCGCACATCGTCGGCTGCACGCCTGCGAAGGAAAGCGTGGGGCACATCTTGTATCAGCCCCCCGCCCCCCCTCTCACCCTAAAACACCTGTAGGCCGACTTGATTCGAGGAATTGCCAACACACTAATAAAGAGAGTGAGTCACGCACCTGGTTGCAGTCCGCGGCTGTCGTCGTTGGCCGCTCGAAGCAGCCTCGGCCGCCAGGTCGAGGCGCAAGGCATCCGGGACCGTGGAACGCTTCTTTAGCAGCTCCGGCAGCTTGTCCATAGGCAACGCTTCTCCGGTAGAGGTGATGTACACGAGCCCCTCCTCGGAAACGTGCACATTCGGCACGGTGCGCACGTGCATCTTGGCAAGCTGATTCTTGTTCTCAGGGCGAGAGTCAAACTCGGCATGGAAGGGAGCGAACTCCATGTACACCGCGGCTACTTTTACGGGGAGGTGGCTGCCGTCATCGTGCCCCGCCACCATGAAGTAGTAATCATGGTCGCTTGACCATTCGTCGTTGGTGAGGGCATGCACTGATCGGCCAATTGAGCCGGAGAGGACACCGCCCGCGTGCTCCATTTCGAACATTGCTACGTACACGTTGTCCGCCCACGCGATCCCTTTACACTTCCCGTCCAAGGACTTCTTCATCTCCTTGGTCCACTTCGTTACATCAGCATCTTTGGGGAGGTCCTTAACACGGTTCTTCTTAGCGCGTTCGAGGGCCTTCAGCCGTATGTTCTCAATCAGCTCAGGCATGCCTTGCCCGGACACCTGCACCTGGCGACTGTCGGCTGGAGGGGCGCTGGCTGTGCGTGTGGCCCCTGCAGAAGACGCCGTCCGCGCCTTGCTCTGTCGCGGAGGGACTGTAGGGGGGGCGTTGCGCTTTGTACTGATTGCCTGCTGGAGGAGGGACATGGCAGCGTTGGCCGCCACCCGTTTCTTCAAGGCAACCGTGAGCGCTGAGTTCATCGGTTTCTCCAGCACCGGTGGCAAGTGCTTGTAAGCGCCGAATGTGTAAGGCTGCCGCAATGTTTCCAGCACGTTCTTGTAAGTAATTGCTTGGAGCTTGCCATCCGCGGCCAGACGTTGCATGTGCTCCAGAAGACGCTCGTCGGATACTTCGTTCAGCAATTTCAGCCCTGCTGCCGGCGTGGAGTCGGCCGCGCTCAGGGCGTTTATTTGCAACTGTCTTGCCGCTTCGAGCATAGGTTTCATCCTGTCTTGGTTCCTCTGCATCGTGACTCTCCTGCTGCGCTCAAACTCTGGGGTCTGTACAGGTGATGGGTTGTTAGCGGGGGCCTGTGGGCCACTCGCGGAAGGCTTCTCTTGGAAAACCGCCGGACCGGGGCTCAGCGGGGACACCGCGGGTTCCGCGGGAGGGGCAGATTGCAGGCAGTCCCGTGCAAGGACACCCTGCTTTTCTGCTTCAACGGCGCGCTGCGGCGGTTGCTGGACCCCTTCCTTGGCGGTCGGTTGCCAGGATTGCACGGTGGACGCGGCCTGCACCAAGCTGGGAATCGAGGGAGGTTCTTGGGGTGGGAATGCCAGATCAACGGTGGCAATCTATGGGGGCGCCCTGGCTGGAGGGGGCGGCAATAGCGTACTCGCCGGCGCCTGGGCCAACGTCCCGGTTTCCGCTGGCCACAGCAGCGTCAACAGGTCTGCGACGTGCTGCATCCACGGGTACTCGGGATTGACATTGGCCTGGTACCGGGGGGCTGGTGACACATGTACCGTCCGGGAAACCGTGTCCACCATGAACCATGGACAGTGTGCACGAAGTTCCTGTGTGACATTTCCGATAAACACCGCCGGCCTTGCTGGCCCTGTTGGACGTGGGGCCGCGGCCTGCACGGCTTCAGACGGGGCAGTGCTCGGTGGCGCTAGGGCTCGCACAGCAGTAGGTGGGGGCGCGTCGTTCGTGACATGAACTAGGGCTGTACTCCGTGACGCCGGGGCTGGCGCTGTTGGAGAAGGGGGCGGTTCGCTATTGACGGGCAGGTTCGGGGCGGTCCCCTGACATGCCTTCTTCCACAATTCGGGGAACCGGGCCTTGATAGCAGCGATCTCCTTCTCGGTAGGGAACGCGAGGGTGGTATGCCCCAACTGACTGTTCTTGGTTTGCACGAAGCGGTAGACGGTTGTCAGGTGCTGTAAAATCTTGGGTTCGCACTTTTCACATGGGGACGCCGGGTCGGGGGAATCCGCGATGCACTTGCCCTGGGATGAGCAGTGCCTAACCCACGTTAGGACGTTATGATTTTTCAGGTTTTGTTTCAGCCATATCTCTAGCTGCGCGAGCACCTGCTCCTTCGCCTCGTTCTTCCCCTGGCTTTCTGGCATGGTCCTCAAAACGTGGAACCCAGATGCGTTCGCGTATATGGTATCGCGTAAGACAGTGTAGTTGGCCGCCTGCCACTCGGGGCATTTGCCGTTATGGGCAAACGCGCCGGTGGCCAAAACGAGCCCAGTCGGTACTTTCTTGATGGCCTGCCTATAATTCTCCAGAAGACCGACGGGGAGATTTGTTGCGCCTAAGGAAACGGTTGAATGCCAAAACTCATGACTTTTCCGTTTGCGTTTCTGTATACAAAACCCGGCCCCCGCCCCCTCTACCGCCGATATACTTCGCTTGAGCGTGCCCCATCGTCGAGCTCTAGGTGATTTCACGGAAAGGAGTGAGCGCCGATTGTAAACGGCGGTTGCATTCAAAGCACGCGGACGTCCTACACGGTCCGCGCGTGAGCAGAGTGATATTACGATGCGCGCAAGACATCAATCGCTCCCGGAACATCATCGAGTAGGCAGCACACGGCCTCCAGGCAAATGGAGATCAATATTATTCATATAAAAGTGTTTGGTTAGAGCTAGATAGGTAACCACTGATGAGGGGTTGGCAGAGGAGTTGTCCGCTATCCGGCACGCCACAATGGTAGACTGTAACTACTATGCTTCTATGAGATCCATACTCCGACGTCCAGCGCAGGGCGGAGGGCCTTCCACGCACACTCTGGCCTGTGGCTTCTCCAATGAGCACGCTGGCAGATAGGGCCACAGTACGCTACACGGCGGCACGGGCACCTCTTCCGATTAGCAGGCAGCTGGCCGCACGTGGCACAGCATGAAGGACGAGACGACCATTCCCCGCGTGCCCAGAGCCAGGAATAACTAACCCACTGAGCTTTCGCCAGCGCCTTACACTCCCGGTGGTGGGTAGATTCCCAGTGTGCTCTCTGACACTCCTCGCCGCAATACACCGCAGAGAGACACTTGCTGCACTTGTACAACTTCCGTCCGCCGACAACAGCTCGCCGGTCCGCCCCACATTGCGCACAGGGATCCCGTTTCTTTCCGTTGCGCGATGCCACAGCAGGCTGTGAACACTTTTCCTCCATGTGCAGTATCGTGCGCCAACACTTGTGCGCGTGCGATTGCGCGTCCGCCCTCGATCCAAGCCCAACATCCGCACGAAACATCGCATACCGGTAGTACCACGGATACATTGTTTTCCTCCGTGCGCGTTTTCCGAGCGCACGCTCGACAGTCGAAATGTCACCAACGGTGCAAACTGCGAAACATTGCATCCCGTGCTTACCATTACCGGTTCGAACGGGTTCCCCGAGGTATCCGACAACACGAGGATCTCCCCCGCACCTTCCAAACCATCCCCCCCCTGGAAGACACCCCACGAACTCCATGACAGTAACCGAAGGGAAATGACCGGTTTTCCAACTTTCGCGCGACCACCGAGGGTACAACAAACCGCACACAATGATGTTTCCATATCTCTCACCCTGCATGCGCCAATCGTGTACAAACCGGAATATCGTGCGCACCGTGGTCAGCACAAGGGCCAGGAACAACCCTTGCCGACATGGAAGGAGCCCCTCGCGAGAACACACCGTGCCCACACGCTGTCCCAACATAAGGCGCGCGGCGTTATCAGGTCCCAACCTAGGCGGGACGTTCAACAGGTACCTCTCCGCGAATTCTAGGGCTGCGTTTTGTGTGCGCAGAAGCCCCCATCTGTTAATTGGCATCCCACGTGTGTCCAACCACGTGTGTCCGTTGTCCAACCACGTGTGTCCGTGAAACAGGAGTGTCATGTGCTTCCCCACCGCGCCATGTGCACGGCGCATTCGGCGGATTCTGACGAACGTTCGGCCGACTCGCTGCAAGTATGTTGTCATATCAACCCAAAGGCGTGTGTCGTCCGAATTGGATGCAATCGCGGAGATCATGCACGGATCCTACATCACACCCCAGGGCGAGCGGGTAAATTCAATGCAATACAGCGGGTCCGAAGTTTTATCATAACGAAGTTTTATCACCGCAAAACCATGACATCCGTGTGCACAGGGATATTACGAATCACGCAAGACATCAATCCATCGCTACCGGAACATCATGGAGTAGGCAGCACACGGCCACCAGGCAAATGGAGATTACTATCTTCATATAAAAGTGTTTTGTTACAGCTAGATAGGGGGGCGGTCCTCCTAAGTGGTAAGATGCCAGTCTGCTGCTCTAAAGGCCCGGTCGAGTTCCCTGGCTATTGTCGGCCGTCGTCTTCCACGCACACTCTGGCTTGTGGCTTCTCCAGTGAGCACGCTGGCAGCTAGGGCCGCAGTACGCTACACGTCGGCACGGGCACCACTTTCGATTAGCAGCCAGCAGGCCGCACATGGCACAGCATACAAGACGGACGTAGCCACGCCATGCTATGAAGGCGGAGTACACAGTATTCACGTCGTCCACACGTTCCCCAAGCTGGGTGGGTGTCAATACCCTCGAGACAGCCCCAACCGCAGGGGGGCTGGCAACGGTGGGGGCATCCGTGAGGTCACGGTGCAAACCGGTAACGAAAAACGACTGGAAGGCGTTAGTGTAGTGAAGGCATGGGTGTGCCCACGGACCACGGACGAGCACTACCTCACCCCACCATCCATGGCAGTCACCGCCGTCCACGGGGGTGGTGTACACACGTATACGCAGCAAGCCTTCGCCAAACTCAGGGACCGCCCAACCCGAACGGGGCACCCCAGCAAACTCGAAGTAGCTTGCTCCCGGTGTCAGAGGACACTCGCCGACCATGGCATACCGAGCATGCTGTAGCCGACTCTCACCGTAGACGTCATTCAACAGTGCAAGGGCGTGCTCCCCGAAGCTGGCGGAATCACTCTCTGGCCAAAAGCCCTGCTGGGCTCTACCCTCTTGTCCCCACAGTTTTATGAGTTGCCAACGATGCAAGCCCACTCTACCGAGGTATGTGTGATACTCGACCTGCGCATCCCGACATATGCCCCGTGCACGGACCATCACCATGACATAGGGAGCTGGAATGCACTAACACGAAGTGTACCGGCGGGCACAAGGCAGCGAGCGGATAATCGGTAAACGCAAGGTGCCCTCGAGTGGTCCCCAAAAGGATTGGGAACTTGGGATCCCCACAAGGGTCCCCAAAAGGATTGGCAACAAGTAGCTTCTGGAATCGCTTCACGCCAGCATTTAACATTCCATATAACAAGGAGCTTACGTACGATGATTAGATGGTTAGATCGATGGAAGCTTCAACATCCGTTGAGCAGGTGTACTGTACCGAGATCCCGATTGAACGTAGCTCGGAAATCCTACACAAGGAGGGTCGCTTCCCTCTAAATTGTACTAGGTCTACGTGACAAGGTGTGCTGAGGCTCAGCGGGAGGACATTCTCATATCTACATTCCGAGTAGATCCTCAGTGTGCTGCCCGTCAAGTATCCCCAGTGACAATTGTATTCTTCGCACAGTTGGCGTTGTTGCTCGTGCCGGATGCCGGTCTGCGTATGACCCCAGGCAATGCGAGCCGCTATCACCGCCACGGCTCCACGAGTCACATCCCGAGTGCCGTAGACAGCCATCGCCAAGGCCCAAATGAAACATTTTCCGTCCTTCGGCACCGGCACCACCAACCATTGTCGTAACGAGCGACACACCGGGTACTGCACACTACTGCGTGTGGTCCATGGCTCCCTCTGGCACATACACACATCACAGGCATAGGTAAGCAACCCCAGGCCGTACATGCTCTGCCGGGCTACAACGACATGTTGTGCTGCCGGGCAACACGAACACCGTGTGACTTCCTGGCGAACGATATGCCACCGGGAAGCGCACAACATGTAGTCGCATGCAAGCAACCCCTACCAAATAAGGCCGGGTCCATGCGGTCCCGGGACCAATAGGGACCCATCATGGACCCCATATGGACCCGTATGGACCACATGGACCCCACATGGACCCGTGAAAAATGGATCACATGGACCCGTCGATGAAGCCTTCGGGCTTTTACCACTAGATTGGTCCAAAAGTTCCTATCGGTCCGGGGTGGGTCCCACACTTGGTACCACCGATTTCTCGGTCCATGCGACATTTCACCATGGGTCCATGCGGTGTTTCGTCGGTCCATGTGGGGTCCATGTGTCCATCGAAATCTCACCACGGATTCCGCGCCGCTGGCGTGGGGGACCTCGCATGGACCCGTATGGCCATGCTTTAAGGCAGCATGTGGTGCAGGGACCGACCCTGGACCGACCCCGGGCCGACCCTGGACCGACCCCGGACCGACCCTGGACCAAACATGATCGCTCGGACCCAGGTTGGACCAGCACGGACCAAACCTCCGATAGGCGCCCAACCGTACGGACCATATATGGACCTCGCGTGGACCCCGCGTGGACCCCGCATGGACCCATGGGTGGAGCACTCGAGATGGACTGCACGGGGGAGGCGATGCGTGGACCTCGCATGGACCTCGCATGGACCCGGGAGTGGCGCACCCAAGATGGGGTGCGTGGTGAAGGCGATGCGTGGACCTCGCATGGACCCAGCATGGGCCCCGCGTGGACCCGTAGGGTGGCACACCCGAGATAAACTGCGCGGGGAAGGCGATGCATGCGTGGACCTCGCATGGACCCGTGGTGTGGCGCACCCAGCATGGGTTGCGTGGTGAAGGCGATGCGTGGACCCCGCATGGACCCCGCATGGACCAGTGGGGGCGCACCCAAGATGGACTGCACGGGGAAGGCGATGCGTGGACCTCGCATGGACCCGTGGGGTGGCGCACCCGAGATGGGGTGCGCGGGGAAGGCGATGTGTGGACCTCGCATGGACCCGTGGGGTGGCGCACCCGGCATGTGTTGCGTGGTGAATGCGATGCGTGGACCTCGCATGGACCCCGCATGGACCCGTGGGGTGGAGCACCCGAGATGGACTGCACGGGGAAGACGATGCGTGGACCTCGCATGGACCCGTGGGGTGGAGCACCCGAGATGGGGTGCGCGGGGAAGGTGATGCGTGGACCTCGCATGGACCCGTGGGGTGGCGCACCCGGCATGGGTTGCGTGGTGAAGGCGATGCGTGGACCTCGCATGGACCCCGCATGGACCAGTGGGTGGCGCACCCGAGATGTACTACACGGGGGAGGCGATACGTGGACCCCGCATGGACCCGTGGGGTGGCGCGCGATCAGAAATACGGTCTGACTGCTGGGTCAGCGACAGCGGCCTCAGCGGAAATCGAGTCCATGCGATTATTCGCCGGGGCCATGCGCTTATTAAGTGGAGTCCATGTAATTATTAAGCGGGTCCGTATGCTTATCTTGCGGGTCCATACGATTATTCCGCCGGTCCATGTGGGTGGTAATAAGCGGGTCCATGCGACTATTGTGTGGGTCCATACGGTTATTCAGCGGGTCAGTGTGGTTATTTTGGGGGTCCATACGATTATTCGACGGGTCCATGCGGTCATTAAGGAAGTGCATGTGACAAAATGACCGCACGGGGAAGGTGATGCGTGGACTTCGCATGGACCCCGCACGGACCCGTAAAAATATTTACACTGTACATATGTTACACATTTGTCAGTAAGAAACGGTTGGGTTGGTAGCATACTAATATTATCATACATCGAAAATAGGGGTATACAAAAGGTCCCCGTTAGGTCCAGTACGGGTCCGCAATGGGTCCGGTACGGGTCCAGAGTGGGTACGCTCGAGGTCCATGCTTCAAGCGGCGTGATCATCTTCATCGTCAGCAACTTCACCAACAAAGTCAACGGTCCGGTCCAGAACCACCGCCAATATACCGGGCGTCTCTCTGATTCCCATAGGCAGTCGGCGGCGGTTCAAGGGTGTGATTGCTAAGCGCTTAGGCAGCCACGGTATTGGCACGATGCAAACCTGGGACTCGATTTCTTCGGCTCGGATAATAGAATCCTTCGTGGCCCATGGCAAGTCGGTACGTAGAAATACGGTCTGGCTGATGGGATCAGCGACAGCGGCCTCTTGAGGAAACCACCTGACTTTCACCAAAATGAATGGGTCGTGGCCGTGGATCGACATCTTGAAGACATCCAGCAACTCCGCGTACCTGATTGATCAGTATAATTCTGGGTAAATTTTGAGATCGCCTAACTCAACTGAACGAATACAACGAGGGCAACATGTCGTCCCCATTAGACCGGGATGTGGGCGGGATGGGGGCACGCACCAGTCCTGATTTTCGTATTGGGGAGTGCGAATGCCGTCAACCATTTTGTGTCCAACGAATATATCTCTGAACTTCACAAGCATGTATCGCTGAATACTCTCCTTATGAAGGTCTTTATCACGAGCTCTGAACATGCTACGTCCAACCTTTACATAACTGTATCGTAAAAGTCGTGGCGGTGGCGAGGTAATGAAGTTGATCTCTTCCGTGGTAAACTGCTTGACGACCATTCCTTCGCCATTGGGGTTCGGCTCCTTCCTCCACGTGCTGGCGTTGTCGAAGGTAGGGTCTACAAGACGCAACGGGGCAATCCACGGGTTTCCAGCAAGTCGTTGCCGACGGACACGTTGTTGATGCATCCTGTTTTGAGAATCAGGTGAAGACATTAGTCCGATGCGGGTCCCATGCCGGTCCTAGGTCCCGCCCCCATGGGGACATCGTTTCCGATGGTTCCAAAGGACGACTAGCGAGTGCGACTGACTATAAAAGTGATGCAAGTGTGGGTACAAACCGTCGAGATCGCTGATTTTCCGCCCTGATGCGTGCTGCAGCCAATTCAAACTGATCTCGAAGTTCGGCAAACCAATCGAAATGAAGGTACAGCCAGGATTTGATGTCCTTAATGGTATCTGAAGCCCAAAATATCGAACTTTATTTGAAGAACACGATATCGAAATGCAATACATGGGGCGGGGTCGGGGCGGGGTGTGGGACCGATGAGTCCGATATGTTGACTCAACAGGGGCGGCACGGTATCACATACCTTCTGATAGCAGCGTGTTCTTGCCTTGACGCTCCACCCCGGATTTGAGCATCATTGAAACCCGCAAAGGTTCGGGGAGTGGATATACAGGTGGCTTCGATCCTCGCGCCAAATCGCTCAACCCGCGACAAAGGTTTACGAGGTGCTCCAGCTCTATATTCTTCATGATGCTGGCCACCGGACTCGATCGCGTTTTGACCGCCCGTTTCATTCGGCCAAAGTAGTCCTCGAAGCAAAACATCCATAGCTCACGTGCTGGACCGTACATCATGAGCTGCGGCACGACATGAGTAAGGAGATGTTGCATCATCACCAAATCGGCTGGTGACATGTGATCTTCACCAAGCTTTAGGACCACTTTCACTCTCTCAATGAGACCTGGCATTTCCTGGAAAAGGCAAATAGCA
>LGRX02034166.1:0-28951 GCA_001247695.2 Cymbomonas tetramitiformis
CCTTCCTCAACGTCTCCAAAAACCCCCTTAATTCTTCGCGCTTCCCTCCCCACCGCTCAGATTCAGCCACCCCTCCACTCACCCGGCCATGGCTGCTTCTCCATCTTCTAGAGTTTTTTTATTGCCTAGCACTTAGCTTTTTCTCTAGATGTCACCCTGCTGAAAAGTGGGCTGAGCCCCTTTGTGGGCGCGCTATAGCAGAGGGAGTAGCCCCTGGTGTTTTCACTAGCCTGCTTTGCAGGGATACCGCACTCTCAGGACTTTGTCCCCTTTGCTAGCGTAAATGTTTTATTATTATTTTATCATAGCTATAGACAGTGCACCCAGTGACAAGGTATGGAACCGATTGTTTGATATTCTGATACCATCGATATATCAGAATATCAGAATCAATTGATGCCTATTTGATACACAATCAAAATATTACAATCAATTGATACCCACCTCCGAGAATTACAATCGATTGATGCCTAATCCGAATTATCACCATCGATCGATTCTCGATTTGCATTATCACAATCAATTGATCGTGACCGTGGGACATATCAGAATCGATTGATATTTGCGCGTGACACGCAATCACATATCGATATGCAGTATATAACTCCCTAACCGATCCTTCATTCTTGAATTCTAGGCTTTTCATTCGTCTCTAATTTGGGTTCGCTGATGTGTGTTTGAGATGAACCAATAAACATGCAAATGACACCCATCCTCAGATTGGAGGGGGCGTGTTGGAGGCTCTCGACTCGATTTGGTGGCATTCCAAAATCAAATTTTTTGGCCGCGAGGACCTCAATTTACAGTGTGACGGAGTGTGACGACTATTGACGAACTATCGACTGCCTGTGTGAATCAAGATGGGTAAACGTGGACGTGGAAGTAAGCCTAACCATGTGAAACTCGTCGCCCAAGGGAAAGGCCCTATCAAACGGACGCAGCAAACCCCTTTCGACCCTGCTGGCTGTGATGATATCGTTTACAGCGTGCGAGAGATTAAGGCAGAGCGGGTGGCAAAAGGCAACGCGCAATGGCTTGTTGGCTGGGAGAACTTTCCAGATGCGAAACACGACCGCTTGGGAGCCGGTAGAAAATCTAGCCGGCCTCGAGACCTTGATCAGCGAATTCCGGCAGCGGTTCAAGGAAGAGCAAGAACTCCTTGAAACACAAGCTGCTGCTGCACGAGGTCTCTCCGGCCGAAACTTTGCATACATACAGCTCATTCATAGACGAACACAATGATATATTGTTTGTTGTGATAGGATTAGTAAAACCCAAAATCTGATACCCATTAGGGCACAATTGGTTATCATGAATGGTATCGATAGGTATCGTTATCGTTCTCAGTCGATAGGTTCGAAAAATTATCGTTATCGTTCGATTATAAAATTTGACTTATTCATCGTTATTTGATAAGTTCAATAAATCACGATACCGAGCCTTGGTTGATATAGCCTCGGTAGAAATTTTGGGGTATCATATCAATTGATATTGCCTCGGTAGGAATCACTATCAATTGATGTGCATTTGCTAGAATTGCAATCAATTGATAATATAATGTAAAAATCACAATCAATCGATAGCTGACTTCTTTTATCACAATTTATTGATAGGACAATTTAGGATATTACTATTAATCAATTGAAAATTTGGAATAATCAAAAACTATCGATACTGCTTGTTCCAACCGATTCCATGCCTTGCCCAGTGATACTCAACCAGCCTTTGACTGGAGGCCTACACAGAAAAAGATTGCCAGATGGTTCCTCAACGTTCTTCCTAAGTCCAGAGTCACGAAGAAGAGGCTATGCTGGAAATGACAGCCTGACTAGTTCGTACAGTCAGGTGTCATATCCAGTTTGTCATTCTCGGTGTACAGCTAGTGACCTAGACTCAGTATTTATGTCCATCTATACGAGTCTAGTGATCCGTTGTTTCACCGTCGGCAGCGGGTCCCCACTGCCTGTTCAGCTGTTTCCAGCAGGTTATGGTCCCTCTCACGTTCGCGTGAACTGAATTTTAGCGTAGAATTTTATTTTATTTCCGCCCTATCTTTCGGTTGAGCGTCTCCACGCCTTGTGGGACGCTTTAGAGTAGATTCTACGTATTTTCTGGAGGCGGCTGCTTACGGCTTTGGGTGATTACGACGAGGTGGTGCTCTACGATTTTTCTTGAGTGGTTTCTTATTCGTATTCGCTTTCTTATATGGATTTCACTCAGATTTCTTCGAGCGATGAGCTCACAGCTCTTCTAGCTTCCATTGATGGCAAGTTGGCGAACCTGGACTCGCTGAACCGCTCGCGCACTGTGGCGCTTGTATCTTCTATGTCTCGCGCTCTTTCGCATTTTCGGAACTTTGGATTTTTGGCAGATTCACGCGGCGATTTCTCCACCAGTTGTTTTGCAGATTGTTGTTTCAGACAGTGGCACTATAATAGGTGGTGCTCACGGCGTTGAGCCTGAGACCGCCGTGGATTCAAGGATTCCCGATGTTTCTTTCTGTGAGAAGGGTGTTGGCAACAGCGTGGTTCTTTTGAGTTCGAGATCTGTTTCCTGCCAGGTAACTACCACTAGACCCTCGCCTAGTACCCCTAGGGCGAGTAGCGCGCACGCACAGGCCCCTCCTGTGCGTCGCGAAGTGCACTATCATCACCACCACCATCCTACGCCTGATTATATGGGCTCTGGTCAGCGACAGTTTGATGCTTTTGGCAGTAGTGAAGACGAAGATGAATCGGACTACCCACTTGGGTATTACGACGATTCTGACGACAGTTGTGAGGTAGAGGAGGAGCACTATGGCCACTTGGCCGCTCCGCATTTTTCGAACGATCGACTGGAACAGGAATTCGAGTTGGGCACAGGTTCCCAACCACATTCTTATGGCGGAGTTTTGGAGCCCCCACTTGGGGAGGACTTTTTACCGCAACGCGAGTTTTCTGTGGGCACAGTTTCATTTCATGGGCCAGACGCAGAGGAATTTGAGAACGAAAATTTTCCGGAAGCAGCTTTCGCTGAAGGAGAGGAGCTCGATGAAGATTACACCGCAAAGGAGTGGGCCGCCTGGGACGCAAGGGGCCTACGATGCTCAGGAGTATGGTGGTGCGCGAGATGAGTTTGCTGAGCATTTTGACAGCTACGATGAGGAAGAGTATTATTCCGATGATTACTGATTTTCTTTTACTGACCGGCGGCACGTTTCTCTGGACGCTAGCCAATTGCTGTAGGTGGGATCCGGCTTTTATTTTTTGTTTCTAGCCACTTGCGAGCAGCGTTTATTTTTTTATGGCACATCATTCTTGGGCGGATTCCCTTTTCACAATGCCACGACCTGAAACGCTATATCGACAGGCAGGACTTTCTTGTATTTGTTGCTAAGATCCACCATGCAGACCGCGGCAGCCTCTTAGCACGTTGCCAGCCACTTGCTGGAAAAGAGAATTTTGATCGGCGGAGACATGTTATTTCAATCTCGTAGCTCACAGCTCACTCACATCTTAGCATGTATAATTTATGCTTTAGCACTCAACCACATCTTGAGACCTAGCTAGCTCCTAGAGTTGACATCTTACATTTCTTTCCGTAAACTCTAGTAGCTAGGGTGGTGTGCTGTCACAAGCTGTGCACCTCAAATGAGGTGGTGTGCTGGAAATGACAGTCTGACTAGTTCGTACAGTCAGGTGTCATATCCAGTTTGTCATTCTCGGTGTACAGCTAGTGACCTAGACTCAGTATTTATGTCCATCTATACGAGTCTAGTGATCCGTTGTTTCACCGTCGGCAGCGGGTCCCCACTGCCTGTTCAGCTGTTTCTAGCAGGCTAGAATACACAGGAGTCAGCTCTGATATTTGGGATGAAGTTCTGAACGAAAGCGTCAAAGTACTTCCTTCTTCGCTTTGCCCATGGCCCACTCAAGACCCTCCTTATCATCAGAGTGATATTGAGCCTTATTATGGTGGTCACCACGACACGACAATCACCAACGCAAATTCCAAGCCCTTCATAAACACCGTTAACCCCTTAGCTGCCAGCTGATGGACATGTCCATCAAACACTCAAAACCGATTTTCTCGGCGACAAATAACTCAAATTCACTTTTGAAGACAGTTTTGAAAAGCTCTTATCGAGCCGCGTGCAGCCATGCACTTGGGAGCAACCATGTTGCGACGATGCTCTAAATATTTCCCCAGACGCACTCTATTTTAGCTTGACCATAATGAGTCACATTTAGGGCACATGTGTCATAGTGTTACAAACCCCTAATAATATAAGTAGCCCTAACCGCATGTTGAGCACTTGGTAAGATTATACCTGGAGGTATAGGGTCAATATTAGGGCTTACATTGTTAACGATGTGCACATCCATCAACATTTTTCAGTTGACAATCACGTCATCGGTATCAAGTGCCATGTATTTCTAACGTTTGCATGTGATTCGCCTTGAGAAGACCTTTCCGACACTATTTTCAAAAGTTGAGGCAGGACCCTTATGCCAAAGTTATTGCAAATAAACCAAAATTTTCAAAACCCCGAAATTCCTCCGGCAACTAAGGGGTTAAATGGCCCAAAGTTCTCACACTCATGGGATACCTCCCTCCTCTTTTTGGTACTATCCTCAACACGATAGGTGTTCCCCGTGGCAAGATTAAACCTCTTCTCAAAAAACCTTCAAGAATTTGTAGGCAACACACCAAAAATAGGCGAGACGTGTTTTTGTTAAACACCACCACCACCTTAAACACTGACCCGCATACAGTTGACATCTCGAGCAGTGAAGCCATGACAGAAACAGAAGCTGTGCAACAATCCGAACGACTTTCTTCAAACCCTCCTGCAATACATTCTCAAAAATTTTGCAATAAAAGATGGTCCCGTGTCCCCAAGGGAGGGGCCGTCCCCCCTCCCCTCCCCGCCACCCCCTCTCCCCCCACTCCACCCGACCCCCTTCC
The DNA here is from genome assembly GCA_001247695.2 of Cymbomonas tetramitiformis. Taxonomy (NCBI): domain Eukaryota; kingdom Viridiplantae; phylum Chlorophyta; class Pyramimonadophyceae; order Pyramimonadales; family Pyramimonadaceae; genus Cymbomonas; species Cymbomonas tetramitiformis. The sequence goes on from LGRX02034166.1 coordinate 4,951, forward strand.
TCAACGTCTCCAAAACCCCTTAATTCTCCGACTTCTCTCCCCACCGCCCGCATTCAGCCACCCCTCCACTCACCCGGCCATGGCTGCTTCTCCATCTTCTAGAATTTTGCCTAGCACTTAGCCTTTTCTCTAGATGTCACCCTGCTGAAAAGTGGATTGAGCCCCTTTGTGGGCGCGCTATAGCAGAGGAGTAGCCCTGGTGTTTTCACTAGCCTGCTTTGCAGGGATACCGCACTCTCAGGACTTTGTCCCCTTTGCTATTATAAATGTTTTATTAATTATTATTAATTATTATTTATTACTTAACGCATTTCCGGCCAATTTTTGCACGTTTTGGAGCTTGAAACGTGGATCCCGTCACCCATCAAGGATACACGCACAAAGTTGAAGTTGTAGCCGTTAATAGGGAGGTTCCGATTTCAATTTCCGGATTACAATTTACGAGTTAAGGTCATAGATTCCCGAATCTGGATGACAGACAGTCCTTATCTCGGGATTTTGTCCTTAACTCGTAATCTGTAGACGTGAAAATCCGGGATAAACGCCCTTATCACGTTACGAAATAAGAAATTTACTTCCGAGTTACGGCTTAAGGACTGTTCGCGATCTTTACCGTCGATAACGCATTTTCCCCAGATTCTTTCGATCTCACGGTTTTACACACGACGACACGAGCGTTCAACCATCTGTAATAGTGGACTGGTTTGTGTCAGAAATCCCCTCTCGCTCTTACAAGTATGCAAGTCTGCCCGTAAGTCACTGTCCAGCGGCTGTTGTTTTCGGTATACTAACGTATACCGAACATAAGATAACTTCCCATATGCATTCTAATAAGTGTTAGGAACAACATGTTTTTTGCGCGAGTAGGATCCGCTCGGAATCTAGGATGCTGGACTGGTTCTTGTGAGGGGGGGTAATGGGCGTGATTCGAGCCAGCCAACTCGACTCACGCCCAGCAGGGACGCATACTGCACAGCATGAACATATCACGCATATCATATAAGCAATAATAAACACATGATGACCGTTTGGCAGTACAATTTCACCTCTAGCGGAAACGCGGATGTCAACCGCGTCCACGTTTCCGCTCGGGTTTCCTCCCTCATTCGCGCGCTTGTTTGCAAGAGAGCCTGCGCAACGGATGAGGGAAGCGTTATCAAAAATAGTATGTCATATGTGTTGTCTTCCCTAAAAAAATTGCACAGACTGAACGGTCAACCACACTTCTCGCTGTGGGCTGATGCGTTCATTTGGCGGAAGCGGGTGGAATTTAAGGAATTTGAAACCCGCAATAGTTGCGCTATGGGTTGTCATTCTTTGCGAAATGGGTACCCACATACTAAGTAGGAATATGTGCTAACATTTTGAAGCAAAAGATAACTCAGATTAGTATACAATCTTAGAGATCTTTATTTCGCTGGACAGGGGCACACTGCGGGAGAGAAAGCCTTCCGCCTCAAGTTAAAACTACATATTTAACAAATCAGACCTAAGGTATAATATTGCAGTGCCACAATTCGAATTGAACACGGATGACGGAAGCGAGTTTCTCGGCCTTATTTCGGAATGTCCACAGCTGAGACAAAAATCGGAATCGAAAAGCCATCCCGGATGAAGCGGTTTCCGAGTTACGCGTTCCGGGTTACGATATCGCGCGTATCCCGCGTATCCCGTAAATTGTAATCCGGGAATTGAAATCGGAACCTCCCTAATATGAGCCGTCATATGCATACTCTTGTTCCCAGAGTTTCTCCGAGTGCGCGGCCGCGAGGGTCGACGTTACAGTTGATCGAAGAGGCACGGAGAAATGAACTTATGGACCCCACAGAGTTATAAACCCTAAATGTCTATTTTCGTCCATAAGCTCTGGGGACAAGAGTAGTCATATGCACGACTCCGATGAACAGAGCGCAAGCGGTGCGTCGTGGCAGATTTTCGAAAAGTATATACCCTCTTGTCTTCGAGGGTATTGAACGATTAAGAGAGAGCGGAACCTTCTCAACGAGACGTGTCACTGTAGAGCTCTAGCGTCTCGGTTGAATAATTTGTAGGTGGAAATTTTTGTGCAGTATGTGACGACTGTTGACACAGCTATACAGCACAGTCTCAGCTAATTATTCGAACCCAAGAAAATACCGTTACCCAACGCCGGAGCAAAAAAATGCCATAACAATCAAAGCTGCGAAGTCCAAAATGTAGAAGATATTTTCACCCAGAACTGTCCACAAATGCAGTGAGCATATTTTGGGAGCTAGTTGATAGTGCACCTTGCCGTTAGTTGGAAGCAGTCGCGTTCCTTGCAACAGCACAAAGGTTCTTTGTAGCCCTGGCAACACGAGCCAACGTGTTCAGCAGTACATCCCCGCCAGGGCAATTCGTCCACTAAGGAGTTCGTTCCCCTTAAACCGAACATGCGCATACATTTGGCACACAAGTGACGAGTTTAGAAGCTATCCGAATAGCCTTGACCTTCCTTTGAACTCCGAGCTTTATGGTGGTCGTCTGCCAAGGATTCAACCGAACGCTTCGCTGAGCTTTAGTGCATACGTTTGTGGCCACTTTAATAGTGCGGGGCGAGGTTTTCGCCAGCCGAGCACCACCGGCAGAGTATGACAATCTGAGAATAGTTCACCTCAAATGATTCAGTACAGTACTCGTGGCTATTTTGGCCTCGAGGTTTTAACGCACGTGTACGGCTCCGTAATCCCTCGTTCGATTCCATGGGCATTGATTGGGACCGCATACGGCTACGTCTTGAGTTACACAACAAACTTCGACGTTCATGACGAAACATTTCGGCATCCATACCCTGTACAAATATTCGCCGTCGTCTTAGGTTTCCTACTCGTCATCCGGAGCCAGCTGGCCTATCAGAGATTCTGGGAAGGACGCACCGCACTATCACAGTGTGCATCAAAATGGAGTGATGCCGCAATCCAGCTTATTACTTTCGACGAAATCGGCAAGAATCCCTGGGACGACGAAGCATACGTTTTTCGCATGAATATGATTCACCTTATGAGTCTGCTACATGCGACCTTAATGGAGAATCTAAGAAAAGACGCTGAGCACGGGGTTGACCTAGGCATCTCAACCCGCGACTGCTTTGTGTTCACGCAAACATCGTGTAAGGTGCCTAAACAAGATCCGGAAACGCAAAATTTCGGGAATGATGAAGAAGATAATGAAGTCCAGTTTGGCACTTTACTTAGGTCTTCCAGTAAAGCGGTCGAGACCGCCAAGAAAACAGGTGAAGCGGTGACTTCAAACATACACGAACTATTTAAGAAATCGGAGTTGCAGAGAAAAACTCCCTGGCGCGAATCCCAGTTGGCGGGGCCAACTAATCGTCCAGGTTCTACGTGGACCACAGATTCCCCCAGATATTTTCCTGAAGTAGAGGGTGAGGAGGAACTTTCTGCATCCGAGCTCCGCAAAATTCTTGGCCCATTCTTTTGGTGGAACTCCGTGTTTGTGGGAAAACATAAAGAGACCCAAAACCGTTTGACCCAAAACCGAAAGTTCTTTGTCATCGGCGGCTTATCTTCCGCGGAAGAGTTCGCGTACGCACGCTCCCCCCCCTGTGTGCACGCCCCCCCCGCTCCCAAGTCACTGCGCGCCCGAATTCTTTGCTCCCAAGCAGCCGCCTCAATATTTGTTTCACCGTGGTTCGATAAGAAACGAGCAAAAATATGACAGACCTGTGAAAGATATGACAGACCCCAATGTTCAAATTTGTTAAGACTATAGCGAGGTGACGAGTGAAGCACCCGAGTGTGCGAATATGCAGGAAAACGGAGGCGCTGACCATAATTTTGTAGAGGAGTTGCTGTTCACGTTTTAGAAATTATTTTTCGAGACTTGCTCTTGGGCAGTGCAGTTTTGTGGAGGTGGGTCTGAGCGTGCGATTCGTTGCTCTGTGAATATGTTAGCTTACTTTCTGTAGCGTGATAGAAGCTGTGATGGTGACGACCTTTGCTGGTGTACCGTGACAAAAGCTTTTGGAACTGCGCTTGCTGAGTATGCGCCGCATCGTGTATTGGTTTGTGACAGGCTCACTTCTAAGCCACCAAACACGAGGGTGTTTTATGTTATGTCTTGGATCCATCGGTTGGCCTGTCGACGCACCGCAGAGGGCGGCCTGGGTGTGCCGCCGCCCGTACTGTCCCGTACATATCAGGTGCTTAGCGACGGTATGCTCGGCTGCTACCAGGCTCTCAAAGTGGCTTACACGCCATTTCCTTTTCCATGGGTGCAGCTGACCACTTTCCTATTGATATGCTTCGTCGGGGTGGTGCCTTTAGTCATCATGGGCTTCGTGGCCGAAACCTGGTTGCGCAACACCTTAACGTTCGTGATCGTCCTAGGATACTCTGCACTGAATGAAATTTCCAGAGAGATAGAGAATCCATTTGGCCTTGACCCGAATAATCTGCCTCTTTTCTCATATCAGAAGGACTTCAACATCTGCCTGACGACCTTGATCCGCCCTGAGGTTCCGGGAAGCTCATTTCCCATTCCTTAAGTTGCAAACCACATTTTTCGAGCGAGGAACTGCGCAAGTGATTAATGGCCGTGGGACATCGCAGCGAAGCAGACATTGGTAGTTGTGGTAGTTGCTGATGTAGCTTCGAAGACCAGCATTTGCAGGGCTTGCAGTGGGCAATACTTGTGCAAGCCTCTACTTTTCGCAGTGTGTAGTGTACCGTCATTTTTGGAAACACGAAGTTGGCTCTCAGCCTTTGTTCAATGTCCAGAATTTGCTGCAACAACACTAGCAAGATTGTCTTTCCCATGCTGGAAGCATGGGCCGTTGTGATATTATCTTCTTGGTGTTTCTCACAAATATATGGTTTTTTCCTGACTTCCTGAGGCTCTGTTTCGGCGAGAATGGTTACTGCTGGCAACACTAATGGAGAGGTTTGATATTGCAAGACCTGCCATGATGCAGATCTATAAGTACACAGTGATATGAGTTTCACCATCAGTAGCCGTGCCCTCAAAGAAGCATTTACTACATTTCTACCTCGGTGGTATGTGAACAAATGTATATGTTCTGGTATGGGTGCACCACACGCATATGCCTGCTCGTTTTCGTTCAAGTGGGACAGTCCAATGCCGATGGCAAACCTGTCACTGACCCAGGGAATTCTTTTCTGTGAGTGAAAACAGAGGATAAATAAGTTTGAACCACGTTCAAATTTACAAGCATAGAGTTACAGTTAGTATTCTTCCTGATTGTTGGAGGTATGATGACGTCCATACTTATAATTCATAGACAAGAAGTGAAATATAATGTAACATCATCCAACGACGGTTCATATGAACCGGAGTGAAATTATATTTCTAACGCAACACCGCAAGGCTGGTACAACTCAAATCTGCTAGGATCTAGGCAGGTACCCCTGACCAGGAGTCCCGGCGCAGGAGTGCCGAGTGACCGATCGGGGTTATGATCTCTATTCTCCCAGATTATTCACTTTCAGGTTGTTTCTTAGCTATCGGAGTTCTCAGTTACCCCCTTCAAGGTACCGGTATACTATTGCGTTATATTTTCCCAGGTCGAGGATCATACGCTTTTTGTCACCGCTTCAACCGTCGAGCCATACGGTATTTAGCTGAGAGACGCCGATTGGACTAGGTTGTGCTGTGGGGCGGCGCTTCGCTAGAGCGTAGCGGTGTTTGAGATGCGCCCGGGCGCGACATGCGGCATGGGCACCGTGATACGTTGTTTGATTTTTGGCGAGGCACCACCTTGGCAGACTGCCCTCATTAGCTGATGCCCTGGGTACCGTACCTTGACGCCTACTTCGACATCTCCGCCTTCGCCCTTGCGCAAACAGGCTTAGATATCCGAAACGGTATCAGAAAAATAGGGAACGGTTTCGGAAACTCGGAATAAGTCAAGTTACAAAATGTTACACAGCTCTAGTGATGAGATGTGTCCGGGTTTTAGATTTCAGTATGAGTCATAGTTCAGCAGTATGGGTGACAGGACGAATTACTGGGCATGAGACAGAGCCCATTATATATTTACCTGTCACCAATTCTAACACACTATCCCAGACCGGTAACGGTGTGTACAGCTTGGAACCTAAACAGTCAGAGATCCCTAATTGACAAATAGCTTATCAACCACCGGAAAGGATTGTGGGAGGCCTGTTGTCATAAACAGCGTGCTGTCGACTGTCGAAAGTGACGACACTTTCGACAAGCGACTGTTTGCTGAAACGATGTGACTTTGGAGAGATAAGTTGGGCCGGGCGGTGCGAAAGGGCCCTTAGAGGCTCATTACTGTTTTGCCCTTAGCAAGCCAAAACCATGGCGATTTAATTGCGAAGACAGCAGTGCTCTCAGTGTATTTTATATGAGAATTGTTTTAGTGCGCGTTACGTAAACATGTGAAGGTGCCAGTGTGGTGTTAGAATTGATAACGCGCGCTTATTGGACAGTCAAGTATAAGTCTTGTATTCACTTTCAGTATCTTTTCAAAACAATAGACTAATGTCTCTGCGCTTCTGAGTAGTTTCCTGGGTAGGCAATTGAACTTGCGGAAAGAAGGACACGGTCGAAAGCTGGTCAGTTGTCTACATCACAGACTGGCTCAGCTACCAGCGGACGCAGGGAAAGTGAAGAAGAATCAGTTATTGTTACATCATCACCAGCACCCGCGGGGTCCAGCAAATTAAATTCCAAAGAAGCAGGTGGCGGCGACACGGAGAACATCGAGCGCGAAAGAAGCTGACCGCGGCGCGACATCGAGAAAAGTGAATTTGGAGAGCCAGGGAGTGTGTGTGTGCTCAATCCTTTGATCCCCGGCGTGGGTACATAGTGCAGCTGGTCTTCTGTGGCTACGGGGTGCCAAAGGAGTCGGTCCAAGGATACGCAGACACATACACAGTGGCCATACACACTGAACGGCACGAGATCGGCCAACAAAAGCCAGCCCACCATCATCCCAGTGGATGTGAGAAGCAAATCAAGAGCAGGGCGGGCCCGTGACAAGATACCACAAACTCATACATATTCCCAACCCAAATGCAAAGCAGCATGGAAAGATGATATACAATGTGACCGATCATCGCCAAACAACTGCTGGTCTCTGGGTTACGGAGTGAGCGGACCCTGCTGGCATGCCCCCCTGTGGCTCATGGTCGATGGATGGGACCCGTTGGTCCATGGTTATGCCATGAATGCAGTCACACCACACAGCATGGACACCCCATGTCAAAAAAAGAAAAAACGCGGGCACCTAAGTGCTCCCCATAAAAGTCAAGGGAAAACACAGAACGTGGACTTCACCACCTTCTGCCTCTCCTTGCAGCAAAGGCAGACGAATCCACCGAGCTCTCCAAGAGGCAGTGCCTGCCAGAATGGCACCACAGGGATAACCGCCTCCCAAAACCCACTTCCACCTGGCGGCCGTCCCCGTTCACAGCGATGCGCCAGTACCTCATATCAGGGTCAAAGAACACAAGTCCCCCGGCATGTGTAATAACCATGAGCACTGTACACGGAGAGGGAGCTAGCGTCAGACGAATCCAAGACACTCCCAAAAAGCGAGCCGTAGACGAATCCCCGACGCACTCAAAGAGGCAGTACCCGTCAGAAGGGTACCACAGGGACAGCCACATCCCATCATCCAAATCATTCCAGTGGCCGTCCCCGTTAACAACGAGATGCCAGTACCCCATAACGTGGCTGTCAACCACCAGTCCCCCGGCAGGTGAAAAAGCCCCAAGGCACTGGACATAAATAGAGCAAGCCGCAGACGAATCCCCGACGCCCTCAAAGAGGCAGTACCCGTCAAAAGGGTACCACAGGGACAGCCACAGCCCATCATCCAAAGCACTCCAGTGGCCATACACTGAACGGCATGAGATCGGCCAACAAAAGCCAGCCCATCATCATCCCAGTGGATGTGAAAAGCAAATCAAGAGCAGGGCGGGGCCGTGACAAGATACCACAAACTCATACATATTCCCAACCCAGATGCAAGGCAGCATGGAAGGATGATACGATGTGACCGATCACCGCCCAACAATTGTTGGTCTCTGGGTAACGGAGTAAGCGGACCCTGCTGGCATGCCCCCCAGTGGCTCCCGGTCGATGGATGGGACCTGTTGGTCCATGGTTATGTCATGAATGCAGTCACACCACACAGCATGGACACCCCATGTCAAAAAAAGGAAACATGCGGGCACCTAAGTGCTCCCCACAAAATTCAAGGGAGAACACAGAAGTTGTACATCACCACCTTCTGCCTCTCCTCGCAGCACGACAGACGAATCTACCGAGCTCTCCAAGAGGCAGTGCCCGCCAGAATGGCACCACAGGGATAACCGCCTCCCAAAACCCACTTCCACCCGGCGGCCGTCCCCGTTCACAGCGATCCGCCAGTGGCCATACACACACATAAACAGTGGGCTTGGTGGTGAAGGGGTGGCTCGATTGGCGGAGGTGAGCCGGCTTCAGAGACACAGCAGCAGTGCGCCAGCAGGGCAGTCGCTGAGGGGCTCAGGTGGCCCAGCGAGGCTCAGGGAGCAGAGAGGCGGTCCTGCGCGTGAGCTTGGTGGTGGAGATATGGCTCGCGCAGCACGGGGGGCAGGGATGAGCCGGCTTCAGGCACAAGCCAGCAGTGCGCTGGCGGTGCGGATGCAGAGGGGCTCGGGTGGCTCAGCGAGGCTTAGAGGGTCCCATTCTTCACTAGTGAGCTCCGGAGAGATAAGTGTCCCAAAGTGTGTGCTGAATCCTTTGATCCCTGGCGTGGGTACATAGTGCAGCCGATCTTCTGTGGCTACAGGGTGCCAAAGGAATCGGTCCAAGAATAAGCATACACAGACTAGTCAAAGAATAATGAGTGGGGATACTGGGAGCTCATCCAGCACTACACTGCTGCAGGTGCCCCGTGGGATAAATCCACAGCAGCCCTCAAGCCCAGATCAAGCTGATACGCCCACACCCACGCGTGCACGGTGCATGCTCAAGGGCGAGTAATGCCACGCGGGCATGCCACGCGTGCGGGGCTGCGGGGACCCGCATGTGGCCTGTTGGTCGAAAGCAATGCTTAAATGGAATATGGATGTTCTTGCTGTCACATGTTACTGATGACATCGGCCACCCAAAAAGATTCCACGCTCACGCCAGTGACACGTCAGGATCAACTAGACAAAGCAGCAATCCTCTTGGAGCCTCCCGCAAGCTGCCTGACATCCTTGCTAGGGATCCGAGTGCTCTCATTGGCCGGCGCGCTTCCCTGCAAACAGTGATACATTGCACCGAACCCCACAGAAGTGACATGCATATTCAGATTTCTTGCGATTTTCATGGGTGCCTCACACGCAGCAATCGGACCGGGAAGAGAATGCACACGATGCGTTTAGAATGGGGAAGAGCGGATATTCGAGAATGCTTGATGATGCGAGAATGGTACTGCACCTTAATTTCACGTGTATGAGAAGAAGCATTCGCAGCGTCCAGGACATTAAAGGAGCACTGGAAGGATTCTGCAAATCACGTGACTGGCTGCAGTTGGCATATCTCCACAGAGGCGACTGATGGGGCACTAGAGTACACAGTGTAGAATCCCACAACCCCGAGTGGCAGACACGTCGATTGCATGCGTCACCTCCTGAGGCGCGAGTCGGAGCTGGCACAACTCTTGCTTGTCTTCAAAGGGTGATGAAGTCTTCCGCGGTGAAACTCGAATAAAGTTAACAGAGAGCGCCTCTTGTGGTGGCGCGGCCGTGTCTGCAGAGCATGGGGACAGCGCGGAGGGCGGAGGCGGAGGGCGGAGGGCGGAGGGAGGGTGAGTGATGCAAGCGGGAAGTGAGCGTCAATAAGGCGAAACTGGCAGGTGGCATCATGACCGTGTCTTGTGATCCGACCGTCATTTGGCCTGCACCCTTTGTGATCCGACCGTCATTTGGCCTGCACCCTTTGTTTGGGCTGTGCTGCTGCGTCATCCGACTAGTCTATTGCATCGCCATGTCCAAGACCGCTTTGTGGGGTCTTCGAGTCCCACATCGAATAGTGGACTATGAGCTTGGTAAACATCTTAGCTCATGCCACATATGCCAGCTCCTTAAGTTTTGCAATGTTCGCCTGTTCTGAGAGTCTTCCAGAAGCCGGGGCGAAGGGTGGCGGCCGCATATGCATGAAACTAACTATTTTCGCACATGCATGTAAATAGCTATTTTTGCTAAAACGGATCGTAGAGAAGCGTTGCAGAGTTGTAAACCACCGGATCGAGTGTTGTTTCCAGAACCTTTGGATCGAGAGCAGGCTTTTATAGATTTCCTGATCGAGATGACAGACAGTTGCCACAGTTGACTTAACAGCATTTCCTTGGGAGAGTCTATAGCTCCGTTCTTCTGGATTGCGGGGACCTCACGGGAAGAACACACACCGCTTCATTTGATTGCGTATCGACGACTGGTGAAAACTCGTTCGTGCTTTTAATGCGACCAAAGAAGAGCGACTTGCCTGCCGTGAAAGACTAGGGCGGCGCCAGTCCGGAAGTGCCAGTCGCCTCAACGAGCCCCCGGCATCAGAAGCGGAGCAAATGCCGAAGCGAATGGCCACGTGGCAGCGCAGCGCACAGTGTTGACGCAGCAAAATCGTGGGCCGGAGGGACTGCCCACGACGCATGTGGAGCAAACGGGCGGCTCGAGCACAGAGCAATGCGCGAGCCACTCGAACATGAGCAACCTTGAAGGGCGGTCTCGCGGGTTTCGAGATGGGTGCACAGCTGGGCTGCAATCTGTGGAGCAACCTGAGCTGGCACGCTCCACCTTGCTGATGTGGATGAGGGCAGGCCGCGAAGTCCTTCCCTTCATGTTCCCTTGCAGCGCTGGCGACCTCGAGTTATCCGACGGCAGGCGGCCATGCAGCCTCTCTGACGTGGCAGCAAGCTCCCCCTTCCGCCTTCACTCCTTTCCTTACCCGGCGATGAGACCTGTCACAACGCCGTGGAGCTCTACAACGTGGAACATCAGCAATCTAACTCGACAGCAGGGCGCAGGTCAGCGATCCCTGGGAGGTCGCCTTGAGGATCCCCAGATGCCCCTCCCATGTCAAATGCCCCTGATGAGGCGCTGGGCATCCCTCGAGAGCAGGTACCACAGGCACGTCAAGCTCTCTGATAGCAAGCTCACCATTGGTTGCCCCGACGCTGCGGAAAGCCGTTGGCTTCCCTCTCGACGAGGGCTCCGCGGAGATCGCCCGGACGGGGTACATGTACGGAGAGCAGGCAGAGGAAGCCGCAGTGTCGGCGCATCCCGTGGCCGCGCCACCTCGTGGCGCGCTCGCCGACTCTGGATTGGGCGTCGCGTTCACAGAGGGCATCGTTAGCTGGAAAGTACTGTTCAAACCAGCCCCATCCGTCACCACCTGAAAGGACAGAACTCTGCTGCACTGGCCCCCGTAGATGCGCCATTCATCAACAGCCTCGTGACCACCCAAAACATGCAAGTCCCGAGTGGGTCGGCATCAACGGGGGGCTTAGCGTGGGCCAACATGTGCCGGAATGCAAAGGTTCAGCAGCACCCTCCCGCTGGCGACAGTGTCATCGCCGGGTAAGGAAAGGAGCACGAAGGGGGGTGAAGACTGTGCGGAGAGAGGCGAGAGAGTCACCCAGCTGATGGCGTTGCAGTCTTCCGGCCTGAGGGCGCTCTAGGAGCATGCGGCGCAGTAGCTGGCGCCTCTCGAGACGATGCCTCGCGGTCGCTATCTCTATGGGGATGCTTCGGCGAAGCGAGGCTGGGCGAGATGCTGTGCTTCCAGGGCTCCGGGAAGCCATCCGGGGAGTCCTCGACGGGGACTGGGGTTAGCATGCCAGGGAAGAGCTGGTCCGGCGGAGGGGGCCATGAGGGCGTCATGGAGCGGGCGCCCGCCCGAGGGCTCGAGGCGACCCAGAAACTTGCGCTGGGTGTGACGGAGCGGCTGCCGAGGATGCTTGCGGCTGGGGAGGATGCGCGGCTCATCTCGCACGACTCTGCCAGCTCCGAGGAAGTCTCTGGAACTGATGATGGGTCGCCTCGGGATTGGTACAACGTGCTGCCGCGGGTGACGCGTCTCTGCGAGTGGGGTGGGCTGATGCCGGCGGATGCCTCAGCGACGGCCACGAGGCAGGTGCGGATTTGCAGCGCATCTTCTTCCCGAATCCATCGCTCGCTCCGCGTGCTTTGTCTGCGCCCGTCGCCCACGCACCACTCCCGGTGAGAACACCACGGCACTGCAGCTGCGGCGTACCCTCCATCCAACATCTGGCATACCCCCCTCTCCTGTCTTCTGTTCCATTGGAACTCAGTGCTTTGAGTGCGGCCGATCCGTCCGGAAACCAACTTCAAACCGGGATGACAAACCAGGCGGCTCAGCTTTCGCCCAGCGTCCAGTGACATATGGTGATGTAAGCCTCTATTTAGTGGTCCGGAAATGCTATCGAATACTCACAGACGAGTTTGTGGATCCGAGGATCGGTATTCGTGGAAAACTGATAAACCAGCTCTCAGGCCGTCAGATTCCGTAAAAACTACATTTCGCAGTCTTGCCACGTGGCAACGATGTTTTTTGCACCGGGGTCAACGCCACCTAGTTGGGCCGGTCAAAGGCTAGCAACTCAGCGGGGCGAACTTGCGAACGAAGTGGAAACAGATTTGTGGAGAGCTCTTTTTTCTAACGTAACGAAGATTCATTGTACATTAGCTGCGGTTGCAAGCACAGTCACATCATTACCCGTGGTGAGCTTCTATCACCGACCGTATGCAACTGCTAGATGGGGTTTCTTTCCATATATAAGACATAGATCCGCCGGTTCCGATCACGGGTCACCGCCCGCCATCTGAACATTTCGCGCCCAAATGAGTGTACCTTGTACACGGTTTTATGAAAATTTCAACTTAGTTGACATAACTTGCGTGGCTAAACACGCAAGTTATGACGAGCTTGAGCGTCCTGCGGTGTGCTTGCGCCCAAGTGGGCCGCGGGATGGGCGTTAGCAAATCTGCGGTGCATGAAGCCGCGCTGGGCTGTGAGACGCTGGAACGAACTTGTGTAAAACTTAAGTCAGTCATTTCAGATTAATATTGAAAGAAATTGTGTCCACGGTTTCTACTTTGTGCACAAGATCCCGCTGGGTGGACATGAAACAGGCGCAGTCCGACGGCTGGGGATTCTTTTGTAATCACAGGATTCATATTCACCGTCGAGCAATCGTCGGGAACTGTTCGGAGGTTTCAGAGTGTAGGATGACACTCGAGAGCATGTCTGGACTGTTCATCATCAGATGACCAAATCGCCGTATGTCATTCAGCTCAGCTCCGGCTCGGGGGCACAAACCATTCGGCTCGATATCAGTCTGGGGCACCATAGCATTTGCCGCTGGCTGGACGCTGTTGGGGTGCAGGGACGTGGCGTAATTTCTCATGGGGTGCGCCTGGGTTGACGCTGGCGGGGTGCGCAGGGAAGTGGCGCACTTTTTCATTGTGCGATCAGCCGTCAACAGCTCGGAGGACTCCGTTGTGGACGGCGGGCTGTGCTCGCGCGCGCTCTCCGTGTGCAGCACCAGCGGGTTGCCCAGGTTCACCCCCAAATTCTGCAGCTGGCTTGGAATGTCCAGCCTGCTCACTTCCTGCAGGCCCCTCGCAACACCCAACCTCCACATTCTCGCGCGGCAAATGACACATTGGATTTGATCAGGTGAGGGCCGAGGGTCCCAACTTAAAGGAGCATGCTGTACATGAGGAGTAAACATGGAGGGTAGGTGAATCCTGCCCGGAACTCGGTGAGGCGGACATAGCAGCAGCAGCAGGAAGGCCGTGCCTGTAAAGCAGTAAAGCAGTAATCTGTGTTCATTTGCATTGGGTAGGTCGAACGGCAAATTTCAGGGGACGAGGTTAACTGCTTAGCTAGTGGGAGCCTGTAAGGGCGAGCCCCTCCTCCGCGCACAACCTAACTCTCTCTTAGCGCGGATATGCGCAGTGCGTGCGCTTTAGCGAAAATTCCAAAAAGCAATCCTGTCTTTCGCCTCTGTCTGTACTGCACGATTCCCACAACAACACTATCTTATGCTTGACGATACCGTGGCTGGCAGCATATCCCAGTCAAGAACCCGTTGGCTGTCCCTGCACATCTCTAGAGGAAAGGGCCTAAGGGAGGTTACCACAGTCGGCAGCTTGCTCTTGCGGGCTTTGAAGTAGTCGTTCTCGCTCTTGAACATGTATCCGTAGCTGGAGTTCGCCTCGCGGCCCTGAATACACCATACATGGCCTGAGAGGGGTAGCGGCCACAGACAGCAACGTTCCGAACACGCTGCACGTGGCGCGAGCAACAGTCAACGCAGGGAACGACATCTCCGTGAGTGTCAGGGAACGGGAGCCGCGGCATATTGTCATCTCCGAATCGCAGCTGCCATCGGTGCCACGGGGAAGAGGGCTCTGGAGGCCACCTTGTAGAAGCGCTTGCCCATCCACTCGGGGCTCGGGTCCACCGCAGCCGGCGACCCTGCCGTTGCGCTCATTGTCTGCACAAATCGAGCACAGATGTTTAGCATGACACACCGTGCGCATGTAACGGTCCCTACGGGCTTGACACTCCGAGTGCGCATGCAACGCTCCCTACGATCGTGACACTCCGTACGAGCGTGACACTCCGAGCGGGCATGATGCACATCACGCACATAATGTTCTTTGTGGACGCCCCGCCCAGCACTCAGGAGGTTGGCAGGGGCGTAGGGATGCAGTGGGAGAGAAGCGGGAGGCACAGGACAAGAACGCGCCTCCTGCTGCAGCGACAAGCCCGCATCGTCATCATCCATAAGGTGCCGCTTTCCCTTTTTGTGCTGGGGTAATAGATCATCAATGACCATCGCCAAGGCTTTATCTGATGGCAACACGCTCGGCGAACTCAGCAAAGTACAATTGACAAAGCACCTCATGCCAGCGGAGGGCACTTGTGCAGAGTGGACACACCTCCGCCATGCAGCGCCGCCCTCCTGCAGATGTGACATGATTCTGTGCATGCATATTCACTCCTCACATTTGTGTCATCACCGATTTGACAAAGTCGGTTAGGCCCTCGCGCGCGCAGTGCTCAGATGTCGGTCCTCGTGGATTTCTGACAACGAGCGAGGAGCGAGGAGTGTCGTGCTCTGTATTTCTGCAAAGCGGTCCTCGGATTTCACAGCGAGCGCACTCAATGGCAAACTGCCACGTCGGAAAATTAGATTTATTAGGCTTGTCGATCTCAAGTTGATGTCTCCACCAGGCCATCTTATGTATGAAATCCGATCGTTCAATTATGTCAGCATTCGCCGCGCCCGCCGCGCCGTGCCGTGCCGCTGTCGTGCCATGGTTGCCGTGCCATGCCGTCGGGGTGGCGTGGGGGCACACGGACGCGGAAGCAGTGGCGAGCAGGACGAGGCGCCGCATTTGCCTTCAGCGATCGTCGGATCGAGCTTCGGTCATCGCCGCCCGTTGGGATTCGCGCTTTGCTGCTGATTGACTATGTAAGGTAAGTAATGTAATTTGGACGGGTTCTAAAACATAAGGAGCAGAGGTTCGGGAACTGCTCTGCTCTGCTCTGCTCTGCTCTGCTCTGCTCTGAGTCTCAGGTTGGAATTCCTGAGTTTTATTGGATGGTTTCTGTTCTTTGTCTATAAATTTCATTTTCACAAGGAGTAAAACCACCGACCACCTCCAGAGGTGGTCGGTGGTTTTACTCCTCACTCCTCGTAGAAAATTCAGCCAGCATCAGCCACTCAACGTCGCGTTCGATGCATTACGCAATTTTTTAACGAGGAGTCCGTCCCAAATATGCAAGGCACACCTGCGATGTAGCTCATCGCGCCCTCCAAGAGACCCCCCTCATAAAGCTCAAGGCGAACGACCTCTCACGACCAGAACAAGGCGTGGCCGAGGAGGATGCCGTGAAAGCGGGAGGCCGAGGAGGATGCGGTGAAGTGGGAGGCCCTGGGAGGACCCTAGGTCATCAGGAGGGAGGGTGCAATGCGGGTGAACGAGAAGGGGGCCTGCACCGGACACTTTCCCGATTGCATGTGCGTACGACTCGGCATCCTCCTCGTCGGCGATCATCTCCTGTTCCCTGGATTCAAAGATGTCTGCAACCGACATCGACATCACGCTGCTGGACAATACCCGGCTGCTGGACATCGCACAACTGCCCCGGGGCTCCTCGTTCGTCCCTGTGTCCGCCGTCAACGGCGTCGGATCGATTGTGCTGCTCCCCAGGCCGCATTCCCCATCCACAGTCAATGATAAGCGGCAGCTGCCAGCAGCAACCATCGGCGGCTGCCATCAGCAGCAGCAGCAGCAGCAAACAGCAGCAGTTAGTAGCTGGAATAGCGAGCAGCGACCGCAACCCTTTTCGCAAAAGCAAGATACAACAGCAACCGGGAATGCCTGCAGCAGCCTGGATCGCTTGCCAGGAACGCCTGCAGCGGCCTGGATCACTTGCCAGGAACGCCTGCAGCGGCCTGGATCGCTCGCCAGGAACGCCTGCAGCGGCCTGGATCACTCGCCAGGAACGCCTGCAGCCAGCAGCCAGCAGCCAGGAGTCAGCAGCCAGCAGCCAGGAGTCAGCAGCCAGCAGCCAGCAGCCAGCAGCCAGCAGCCAGAGTCAGGAGTCAGCACAGAGCCAGGAGTCAGCAGCCAGGAGTCAGGAGCCAGAGTCCAGCAGCCAGCAGCCAGCAGCCAGGAGTCAGGAGCCAGGAGCCAGGAGTCAGGAGTCAGGAGCATTGGAGCGTCACCTGACGGCTCTCAACGAGAAAATCTCAGGCTTAAGCGCTCCAGTGAATTCCCGCAAGTTTTGGAGGTCCGCCTTGAGTCTCTGCTTGGAGACCTGCGCGAACTCGGCCAGGGCCTCCGAGCACGGGGCCGGCGGCGGGCCCATGCGCTTCTCCCGCTGCGCACCAGAGGGCCCACACCACCGCCGCCGCCGCCACCACCATCAGCCCGCTTTGGTCTCAAGCGATGATCCCACAGCAGGCTCCAACAGTCTGGTGATGGGCGCCAAGGGGGCGGGGGGTGCTGATGGGGACATATGGGGGCATAGCAGTAGGGCCTTCTGCCAAGCCCGTTCGCCCGGTTGGAACTTTGAAGCGCCACCTGTCACGCGGTGCAGCCAGGCGGACCACACGGCCATGGCAATATGTCTTGACGCGAATCATCTCCGCCCCTGCGCCACCCGGCCCTGCTGCTGCACAAGGTTTTACGACAGAGGAGCCATCCATCTGTAACAAGTGCTGTAACAACCCACCGCCTCGATGCTTTGCGGCCGGGAGAAGGGCTCCGCGGGTGGCGCGCCGCACCTCGAGCTGCATCGAGAAGGGCTCCGCGGGTGGGGCGCGCCGCACCTCGAGCTGCATCGAGATGCGCTTCTCCCGGAAGTCCCTCCGCCTGGGCTTCTCCGCGGCCCTTCGGCCTATCGCCGCTGGCTGGCTCCGCCTGGGCATCCTTTTCGGCTTGCCCTCGTCTGGGTCCACCTTCTCCGCAGCTGCAGGCGCATCGCTCTGGGAGCTGATCCTCGGCTCTCGTGAAGCCCGTGAAAGCCGCGTGGCCTCGTCTCTACCCACCATCCTGACATCATCCCGATCGGCATCGTCTCTACCCACCATCCCGACATCACCCCGATCGGCCTCGTCTCTACCCACCATCTCGACATCAAACTGATCGGCCTTCATGACGCTGGTGCTTGCCTCCACGTCCGGCTGCGGAGACCTATTCGTGGGCGACTCGAACTCAAACTCGCCCGGCTCACTGCTGGCGGCCTCATCTTCAGCGTCGGCGATGCTGGCGAGTGCAGGGGTGACTTGCTCTTCGTCGCGGTCCTTGCTCACCCGAGCTGGTGCGCCCTCCAGGTCACCCCCCCCTCCAGGTCACACCCCCCCCACTCAGTGCTGTTAGCCTCCTTGCTCACCCCAGCTGGTGCGCTCCAGGTCACCCCCTCCAGGTCACACCCCCCCCACTCAGTGCTGTGAGCCTTCGCAGCACCGTATCCCGCCCCTTCTATCCAATTCGATGTGGACCTCTCTTGTTCTCTCAACCCTCTAGGGCGGCGGCTCGTGCAGCTGCGAAGGAGGTGGGGGGACATGATGCTCTGCATGACCACGGCGCCTGGGCTGGCAAGCCGCCCGTTGATGCAGCTCCAGCGGCTGGCGGCAAAGCCACGGCGCCTCTCACCGGAGCAGTCGTGCAGACCTGGGACGATGCCGAACGGTCAGGACATCGATACGAGAATGAAGGGTGCGGGAGGGTACTGAGTGGGGTGATCGGCACATTTTCTTTTGGCGCCGGCGATGAAGCGGCGCAGCTTGCCGGCAAGGACGATGCCCTTCACGGTGTTCCTCAGCGATACAAAGCGTTTGCGCTTCTTCGGGTGGTCGTCCAGCAGGGAGGAGTGCATGTGCACCTCCACACTTCTGGTGAGGTCCTTCGCCGCCTTCGTGGACTGCGGCGCCTCCTGAATGAAATTCACGGGAGGGGGTGCAGGCGGGGGCGCAGGGGGGAGGGGGTGCAGGGAGTGGGACGGGAAGTCCATCAGAACATCCGCATGGTGGCTCGATCGGAGTTCAGCCACCGAGCTGCACGCAACTATTGGATACAGCCAGCACCGTGTTTAGTTATTCCCGGAGTTAGGTGGCATGAAACAAGTAAGGGAGTTACACTTTAAGCGTTCGCGCACTCCTAAATCCATGGATGGGACTTTGGACCTCCCATTGGAGGGTTGGAGGTCCGAGGAAAGGTTTCAGCGCCGCTAATGGTGCGCCAGCAGGCGGAGAGATATATATCTTGAAGACAGGATAGCGCAGTTCTTCGACGCCTGCTTGCCACCGCAGGCACCCTGCTTTCATGAAAAAGGGTTTGGAAAGTGGCGACTGGAACGCGTCAAAAGATGTGGTTGCACCTCATCAACCTTCCTAGCAAAAGCCCATTCGCAGCAGGCTGCGGGGAGTGAACCTCGGGGAGTCGAGCCACTGACTCCGAAGCGAGCACCACAGGAGCAAGCACCCAGGGGGTGTCTCGCAGCATCATCTAGCACCTCATCGAGGTAAAGCCGCGCGGATCATACGGTGACCCATCTCTTTTGCCCAGCCAGTCATTCAAGTCACGCCGGGCGGGAGCCAGCCTATACTGAGTGACGAGAACACCCGCTTCCTGCAGCAGCTCCGGACCAAAGATGCGGGGCCTCGCGGGGACCGCAGATTTGGGGGGTTAGGGTCGAGCCAGCTGTGTACCCACGGAAGTCAAAGTTCTCAAGGGTGAGCGGGGCGGGGCCAGGAAGGGCCCTCACCGCGGGCTCCCCAGATTCGCTGGTGGAAAGGCTGGCGCCTCGCACCCGCTTCAGCACAAGCGTGTGCGCGTCCGAGGCCAGAGCGTCCGAGCTGCGGCTCGAGCTGCGCTTCACGTGCGCCCCGGAGTCCGCCGGCGCTGGCTGGTCCCCGCCGGTACTCAGATCCCCACTCCGCGCAATGAACCGCTGCAGCGCCTCCTCCGACTCCGCAACCTTCGGCTGCTTCACCGGGCTCTCCGGCTTTCGTGCCGAGGCCCTGAAATACCCCCCCCCTCACCCCTCCCCGCATCCCCCTTCCTTCAGCTCTGGCAGGTGGTCAGGGTTCGGTTGGGGAGCGGAGCGGCCGGCCTCCGCTGACAGAGTACCTCCAAAGCATGTGCTGCACTCGCAGCTTTAGCGCACCGCCACCCGAGATCTCGAGAAATCATGGGAAGCGTTGGATCCCTCCCCTTGGAAGCGGAGGCCTCGTGCAGGAAGGTGAAGTGACCAGGGTTGCGCACCCTGGCTTGGCCGGACTCGTTGGCCACCGCCCCGGGGCGTCTGCAGGGATGATGCGAGCCACGGGCGGTGTGTACACTTGCGCCTCCGCGCGGCGGTGGCGCAGCGCGGTGAAGTTGCCCTCCCGCAGCCGGTGCCGGCGCGGAATGTATTCTTTCTCCCGGCTATGCACCATCGGCAGCTCGCGCACTTTCGGGTGGAAGCGCAGCAGGTGATCCGACTCGGGATTTTGAGGCGGCGGTTTGTACAGCCTTTCGGACACGTTGCTGCTAACCGCCACCCCACCAATCCCCCCGTCTTTGTGACTCAAAACCCCATCAACACCCGGACCCCGCATTGAGCCTCCTGCGCCCCTATGTCCCACTTCCATAGTGTCCTGCGGCAGAGAGTGGAGCTTGCAAGTGTCATGCTGTGGCACATGTCATGCAGTGCTGGAATCTAAGCAAGGGACTTGGACCCGTGTGAGCCCACTAGCCTCGCGGGCGCTCCCAAGCAGCCTCCTAGAGTTGCTGTGCCGCAATCACCGCGCTGTCGCATGCCCAGTCAGCAACCACCCCGATCCCATGCGGAATTGGCACGCGTCGCATGGCTACACCGCATGACGCCTTAGAAGCTTGCTACACCGCATGACGCCTTAGAAGCTTGCTACACCGCATGACGCCTTCGACGCTTGCTACACCGCACGACGCCTTAGAAGCTTGCTACACCGCATGACGCCTTAGAAGCTTGCTACACCGCATGACGCCAGCTTGCTACGCATGACGCCTTAGACGCTTTACACCGCATGACTTAGAAGCTTGCTACACCGCATGACGCCTTTGAAGCTTGCTACACCGCATGACGCCTTTGAAGCTTGCTACACCGCATGACGCCTTAGACGCTTGCTACACCGCATGACGCCTTAGACATGACTCCTCGCGTGCAAAGTCGCGTGCGGGACTAGTGACACCCGAGCTAGAAGGGTCGATCAAGACGTTCACGGCTCCTCCCTCATACACAGCCCTTGCGAGCTGGCGCATGCACGATCCTCAAGTTCTCACAACTTGCGCGATCGCAACTCCTTGACGACGCAAGAGAAAAGCATCACGACCGGACTCGAGCCTCTCAGTTATTTCCTTGCGTTCAGGCTCACCAACGGCACACGTCATGTTGGGACGGGCTTGCGACAAGGGCGTGCTCAAGCTAGAAGTCTCAGCGCCCAGAAGTTTATCACGAAGCTCTTGGATCTCTAAGGCATGCCGAGCGAGCGAGCTCCTGCGGGCGCTTTGCCCAACTCAGTTCGGACCCACGTGACCATGTCGCCAAGCCGACGCTAGACCCACCACTCCGCTCACGATAACAGCTCATGGAATGGTGGGCTCGCCCGGGCTCAGTCATCCGAGGGAGGTCATCTGTTCATGTAGCCAAACCCTATCTTCTTGCCGTTTTGGGGGGCGCACCCATGGAGGGGGTCCTTCAACACTCTATTGGAGCTGCCTTCCTCGTCAATGTAGCTGGGATCCTGGTCTGTGCTCCCATAACACCCCCTCACCCCCCTAACGAGGAGTGAATTCCTGCACCCAGCTAACCCGGCTGGGACTGGCACCTACAAGAGCTGCGGGGTCTCCAAGAGGACACGGTCTGCTTGAAGTTGGATGCCGTCGAGGTTTAGGGTTTAGGGTTTAGGTTATTTGAGGAGGAGGCAAGGCGAGCAGCTTCTGTGCCATCGGCTGCGTCAGGGAGATGGCTGATGCGCATGCCTCACCTCTCGGGGGAGGATGAATCAGCGTCGCGCCCGGCGTGTCATAATATTTCAGCATGTAGCGTATCACCCCCGCCCGCGCAGGCTCCGGGTCTATCGGCCTCACCTTGGCCGTACTGCCACACCCCCTCGCCCGCCCACCTCTCCGTGCCCCGCTTATTACGAACCCACACACCGCTGACTTGTCCCACCTGCCTGGCCGAGCCTTCCACCTTGCCCCCACCACACCTGCTCCGCTGTCTTCGTCTGCCCACCCCTTCACCTTCACCGCAAGGAGCTCCCAGTGGTTCTTCCCACACATCCACACAAGGGGGGGACGAAAGTTCACCCATCTTTACCATGGATTTTGAGTGGCCTTCGTGGTGGGTCTATGCGCCACTGCCATGAATGCATCTCGCAAGCACCCTGAGGGCGAGCCAGGCAGGCCCCCTGGGTGGGCCAGGCGCAGCCAGCCCCCCCTTGTGGGGGCCAGCGCAGCCAAGCAGATGCCCCCCCCTTTGTGCGGGCCAGCACAGCCGAGCTCTCTGTCTGTCGATGCGACCAGCGACGCACACCTGGCTTCCGGCGAGCCGTACTTGAACTCCACTGTACGTCCGTTCACAATCTGCCGGGGGCCACACGGGGCGCACAGAGCCGAGGAGAGGGGAGTTAGAGATAGAGAGAGAGAGATAGGGAGTCCCAGAGTGAAATAAAAAGGAAGCTCCGGACTCAACAAGAACGTGGGTCTGCTCTCGAGCCTATCCAAACGGAATTTTAGAGATAGAAGCGTTTTGTGCTCACAGCCATCATTCCAGGACTTAAGTCTGGTTGAGGTACTGCCACCACACAAGGCATAAATACAGTCACTCACACAAGGCTGCAAGTTGTGCAGCAATGCCAAGCCAGGCAGTGACGCTGAGGTGGCATCGTACGGAGCAGGACACAAAACAAGCAGTAACGCTGAGGTGGGATCGTACGGAGCAGGACAAAAAACAAGCAGTAACGCTGAGGTGGCATCGTACGCCGGTCACCTGCAAAGCAACAGCAGTGCTGTCCTCCGGAAATTGGGGTGGGTTCGGGTGGATCAGCTCGTTATCATTCTCCTTTAAATTCTCGCCAGCCGCGACCCGCTCCAGAGCGGTCTTTTGCCACCTGTCACCTCGCATCTTCCCGCGCCCCTTCCGTCCTTGCTGCAGCGCCCTCGTGCGAGCCTCCCTTAGGGCTGTTCCATCCTCGCTGCAGCGCCCTCGAGCGAGCCTCCCTTAGCGCTGTTCCATCCTCGCTGCAGCGCCCTCGAGCGAGCCTCCCTTAGGACTGTTACATCCTCGCTGCAGCGCCCTCGTGTGAGCCTCCCTTAGGGCTGTTCCATCCTCGCTGCAGCGCCCTCGAGCGAGCCTCCCTTAGGGCTGTTACATCCTCGCTGTAGCGCCCTCGTGCGAGCCTCCCTTAGGGCTGTTACATCCTCGCTGCAGCGCCCTCGTGCGAGCCTCCCTTAGGGCTGTTCCATTAATTGCCGCAAGAGGGGGTGGCTGCCCGCCAGTAAGGAACGGGTCCCCGCATTCTGCGGAAAGCCAACATTGCCGTCATGACCATCGCAAATCATAGAAACACAATTTCCCTAACATTTTTTCATGTTGAAAAGGTTCCCTTCTCGAAACCATTATGATTCGCGACCCTCGCCACCTGGGCGCCTGATGAAGAGGGGAGGAGTTGACACAGGCGTTCTCCTGCTGGGCGCCTGGAGCAGCAGCGCGAGGCACGACCCACCTGGGCGCCTGGAGCAGCAGCGCGAGGCACGACCCACCTGGGCGCCTGGAGCAGATTTTTGGGCTGCTTTGACAGGGTTTTCTGGATGGACTCCCTGCGGGAGGCGAGGTGCTCCGCTAAATTAATGTTGTCTGCCAGAATGTTCTTCACCACCTGCCAATCGCCCATTCTCCGATGCCCTCCCAAAGGCCATGTCAAGACCTGTCCACGCCTCACTCTCCCGACAGATGTCTTTTGCCCCTTCCTCCTTATCCCAGACTCCCCAATTTGAAGTGATCGCCTCGGACCGGCTGTTTGGCGGCTAGCTTCGCATCGGCAGTCAGGCGTCCAAGGCAGCCACGCCGATGCACTTGAGATGCGGCATTCATGCCGCAGCGCTCAGGTTTACACTGCAAAGCTCCGCTCACCTTCATTGGGAGCTGCAAGAACTCCTGCTTCATGATGAAGAAGAAGCTGCAGGCGCTCTTAGTCGTCAGCCCAAACGGATACTTCTCCAGCTTGTTCAATATCTCCACCGCACCCAACAACCTCGGCGCTGATACCTGGGAAATGTCCATGCTGCCACACGCCCCCCGCCCGCCGGCTTCCTCTCAGCGCGCCGGGACGGATCCGGGAAGAAGCGCACCCGCAGAAGTTTTGGGGCCGTGACGCCTCGGGCGGCACACTGTACCTCTTATTCTTGGGCCCAACGGCAGCCTGGATGGTACA
>LGRX02034167.1:0-13175 GCA_001247695.2 Cymbomonas tetramitiformis
CGCTACCCTTGCCTGGGGCGCCTGCAGTGCAGCGCTACCCTTGCCTGGGGCGCCTGCAGTGCATCGCTACCCTTGCCTGGGGCGCCTGCAGTGCAGCGCTACCCTTGCCTGGGGCGCCTGCAGTGCAGCGCTACCCTTGCCTGGGGCAGCGCTACCCTTGCCTGGGGCGCCTGCAGTGCAGCGCTACCCTTGCCTGGGGCGCCTGCAGTGCAGCGCAACCCTTGCCTGGGGCGCCTGCAGTGCATCGCTACCCTTGCCTGGGGCGCCTGCAGTGCATCGCTACCCTTGCCTGGGGCGCCTGCAGTGCAGCGCTACCCTTGCCTGGGGCGCCTGCAGTGCAGCGCTACCCTTGCCTGGGGCGCCTGCAGTGCATCGCAACCCTTGCCTGGGGCGCCTGCAGTGCATCGCTACCCTTGCCTGGGGCGCCTGCAGTGCAGCGCTGGTGAAGCTCCCAGCAGCCTCAAACCGGCTTATTAGGTGTCTCACCTGATCACAGGCCTGCCCTGCTTCTGCACGCTGCTTTCATCTGCTTGGGGGATGACGGGCTGGCCCTGCTGCCCCCGGTTAACTTGCATCATGCTAGTCAGTGAAGGTGGGGGCTTGCATTGGCAGAGGTGCCGGTGCCTTCCGCACTGGGCGAGGTGTTGCAGACTGTGCTGGATGGCCTGGAGATGAGCCCGGAGGCACGCGCCGCGCGTGAGCAGCTTATTCAGAAGGTGACCCAACCGGACCGGATAAGCCTGGATGCTGAGCGGGCGAGCTCCTAGGGCCACCGGGGATGGAACGAGCAGAGCTCGCCAAGCTGCGGGCCGCGCCTCAGGTCGAGTGTGGCAGCGCTGACCTGCCAGGTGTACCCTGGGATGTGTCGGATCGAGTTGGGATGACGTGGATGCTCGAGCTGCCAGATTCGGGTGCAGACTTCTCGACCCATCGGCGTGCACAGATACGGCGCTTGCTCCCCCCTGCATTGGGCGGTTGATCACCCAGCATCTTCGCTGCGGGAAGCAATGCGGAGGAGCGTAATTGGGTGGGTGGGGACGTTCAGATGAGCTCACTTCTCCAGAGCGACGAGCTCTCTTTCCCTGCCAAGTGGGGCACCCCGGTGCTGCAGCCCTTTGGATCGTGGATCTCCAACATGTGCACTGACGCAAGCGACCTTGATCTCTGTGTTCAAGTACGCTCGCCCACCACGCCCCACCCGCCCGCCTTGATCGCTGTGCCCAAGTGCGCCGGCCCCACAGCTCGTCAATAACGGTGAGGTGGTGGGATGCGGGGGGATGAGGGACGGGTGCCGTGGCTATAGTTCATGCCGGTGTCTGGCAGCAGCACACCCCGTGGACAGCGTGCGGGCGGGCCGAAGGTTCTCACGAGGTGAAGCTCCGCCGCTGAAGCTTGAGCCATCATGTGAGCAGTGCTCGCTGTTGATCGCATCGCCCCGCGCTGACAGCTCGCTGCAATATTTCACCGCTTGAGCAATATTTCACCGCTTGAGCAATATTTCACCGCTTGAGCGTGTCAAAGAGATGGTGGAGATCTTGGTGAGGCACCTCTGAGGGGCAGTAGAGGGAATGAGGGGGCTTGACAGGAATATGCAGCAGGACGTGGTGACCACTCTGAATGCATCGCTGCTCAGGTGCCGCCGCCGATCTCTTTCTTGATTGTGGGGCCGTGCCCCCCTGTCCTGTCTCGATGGATCCCATCAATCTAGCCTGAAATGAATGGCTGGCGGCGCATGCCTATCCGGTGCGGGTATATGCCGCAGCCGGCTCGAGGCGAGTAATGGGCACTCGGAGGAGGTGCCAAGTAGATGGGTTGCAGCTGTGCCTATCACCCGGTGGTGTGACGGATCGGGGTGGAGAGGAGGCAGGTGCCCATGGGCCTCCCACGTGGAGAAGGTGGCGAGTGCGCGCGTGCCCATCGTCCGCTTCACTGCTGAGTTGCCCTCGGAAGCGGAGGCGGAGGGTACCCAATCAATGCGGGTGCCTTGCGACTTGAGCTCTGACTGGCAGCGGGGATTGTTCAAGTCCGCTGCTCTTGCCCACATTGCCATCCTCGACCCCAGGTGCCAAGCCTGACTCCCTAGTGTCCTCTCATCACCCGAGGGCGCTCATGCTCTCCACCCGCCCGAAGGCTTCCGCGGGCCAAGCTCATGTCAAGGGCCGACACCGTGAGGAGGAAGTGACGGCGACTTGGGCTGCGCTTGAGTGCTTTCGGTGGTATTGAGCGCAGGGTCATGATGTAGGAGTGACAGGAGCATGCCCAGGTGGAAGTGTCACTTATATGTGGGAGATCGGGTTGTAAGAGTGGGGGCGCTTCTCTGCAATTGAGGGGCTGACTTGGCGTCGGGCGCAGATATTTACCATTGGCGCGGTTAGTCAAGCACTGGGCTAAGGTGACAGCACAGTCCCACCTCGACCCGTACTCAGGGCCCAGGCCGGAGCCAACCCCTAGGAGAACGGCGTACACCCTAGTTTAGCCGGAGCGGGGGGAATGGCTCACCCCCTAGATTAGACGGGGCTTGTGGGACTAGACAAAGCATACTTTTACTGGATCAGACGGTGGGTGTGAGAATCTTGGATCAAACAGTCACTTCGGAAGCAACCAGGTTTGGCTGAGCATGCCTGTGGCATGGATGTAGCTGCCGCTACACCCTGAGCTTGTCCGGCGTGCCCAAGTGATGAGCCGGAGTGCATGCGCAGAGAGTGCGGTCCGATTGGGGGGACGGAGGTGCTGCAGTGCCAGAGCATGTGCGACGCCGCGAAGGGGCAGATCAACACCTACTGCTGGGTGCTCCTCACCATCACTTTCCTGCAGACCCGCGCGCCGCCCGTGCTCCCCCCGCTCAATGGCCTCCTCGGCAGCTCACAGGATCCAGCCAGCTTCAAGGTGCCTCCCCGCCCCTCCCCGTCCGAGGCGATCTCGATGCCACTTTCCGGGGCTCGCGCACGTCCCTCCCTGCGTGCCACACCGTGCTCGGAGCCGCCCAGCGTTTGGAAACCTTCAGCGTCTGGGCGGCTGAAGGTGCCTCTACATTCGGACACTGCCCGCAAAGCGCCCGTGGAGGAGCCTCTCTGCTGAAGCATTTTGGGTTGTGGGCGTTCTGCAGGCGAAGGTGCAAGTCGCCCGGGCTCAGGCAGGGCCGTCCAAGAACCAGGTGGGTGTAGCTTTGTCTTCCTGCGCTGCCTGCGGCGCACCCCCGCTTGGCAGCCAGTGCTTTGCCTGGAGGGGAGTGCAGGCAAGGTGGGGGCCGACAGACATGCTGGGTGTCTGCCTTTGGTTGGTGTGCCTAACGCCTTTCGGTGTGGGATAGCTCGTCACCACCCCGCCGTGTTCCTGCATCGGGTGGTGGTGGGCTGGCCGTGGCGTTGGTCAGCATGCCTCGCACCATGCACTGTGCGGTGGGCTGGCCGTGGCGTTGGTCAGCATGCCTCGCACCATGCACTGTGCGGTGGGCTGGCCGTGGCGTTGGTCAGCATGCCTCGCACCATGCACTGTGCGGTGGGCTGGCCGTGGCGTTGGTCAGCATGCCTCGCACCATGCACTGTGCGGTGGGCTGGCCGTGGCGTTGGTCAGCATGCCTCGCACCATGCACTGTGCGGTGGGCTGGCCGTGGTGTTGGTCATGCCTCGCACCATGCACTGTGCGGTGGGCTGGCCGTGGCGTTGGTCAGCATTTTATGCCTCGCACCATGCACTGTCGGTGGGCTGGCTGTGGCGTTGGTCAGCATGCCTCGCACCATGCACTGTGCGGTGGGCTGCCGTGGCGTTGTCACATGCCTCGCACCATGCACTGTGTGGTGGGCTGGCTGTGGCGTTGGTCAGCATGCCTCGCACCATGCACTGTGCGGTGGGCTGGCTGTGGCGTTGGTCAGCATGCCTCGCACCATGCACTGTGTGTGTGGCATGCCACCTGATGCTTACTCCGTAACCCTGGGACCATCTATTGTTGGGCGATGATCGGTCACATCGTATCATCTTTCCATGCTGCTTTGCATCTGGGTTGGGAATATGTATGAGTTTGTGGTATCTTGTCACGGCCCGGCCCTGCTCCTGATTTGCTTCTCACATCCACTGGGATGATGGTGGGCTAGCTTTGGTTGGCCGATCTCATGCCGTTCAGTGTGGCATGCCAACATCATCACGTTTCTGTCTCAGCGGTGGCTGGCATTCTGTCTGCGGTGCCCAGGAGGAGTAGGAGAAACTTTGGCGCGGAGCGTGCGCTGCGGCTGTCTTGAATATGATCATTACAAGCAATCTGAGTTATTCGCCTGCTAGGGGCCCTAAACCCTAAGATCTCAAATGTAATTTGTGTGGCTTATCCTTGGATCTTGGACCAAACCCTTTTTTCCCTTGGCTTGGCACCATGTAGCCACAGAGGATTGACTGGCGCTATGCACCCACGCCGGAGATCGCAGGACTCAGCACACACACTTCAGGACACCTGTCTGGATTTTCAGTGTGTGTGGCTTTTCCGGTTTTTCGTTTGTGTGTGGCTTATCCTGCTGGCTTTGGCTTGGTGTGCCTCGTGGCTTGCACTAGAGACGCGACTGGCTATTGTCGCAGGGCTGTCTGCGCGCAAGGCGGTGCACACAAGCTGAGGCGAGGACGGGGGCGTTGGCTGCGCAGGCGTCTGTAGAGGACTTGTTTGCGGCATTCGTGATGGAGATGGCGCATCTGACTAGGCAGTGGGCCTCGGGCAAGGAGGCCCCCAAAGCACTGCCCCTGCTGGGTCGATTCGCCTACAAGGTGCGCCCCACTTCCAGTCTAAACCCTTCGTGCTATGCGCCCCGCGTCTCCCAATCGTTTAAGGCGGGAAGCGATAGCTAGAGGAGAGGGGGCATGCATGGCCTTACAGCCAGATCCGTCCGATTCCCTGGTGTCTGCGCGACGCTGGGCCTGCGTACCAGCCTGATCCGTCCGATTCCCTGGTGTCGGCGCGACGCTGGGCCTGCGTACCAGCCTGATCCGTCCGATTCCCTGGTGTCGGCGCGACGCTGGGCCTGCGTACCAGCCTGATCCGTCCGATTCCCTGGTGTCGGCGCGACGCTGGGCCTGCGTACCAGCCTGATCCGTCCGATTCCCTGGTGTCGGCGCGATGCTGGGCCTGCGTACCAGCCTGATCCGTCCGATTCCCTGGTGTCGGCGCGGCGCTGGGCCTGCGTACCTGCCTGAACCTGGAGCTCCGAGCAGGCGTCGGTGTTGGTCGGGAATTGTGTCGCATTGAGGACGCTGCCAGCAAAATAGTGGCAGGGCTGCCAGCGAGGGGAGATGCTGGAGTGTGTGGAGGTATTGGCAGGGTGACCGGAACGGAGAGGTGGCAGCGGAGGTTGAAGATCCGTTCGAGGCTGTGAACTGTGCTCGCGGGCTCTCCACGTCCCAGTCCAAGCACCTCGCCCAGGCGGCGGAGCAGGGCGCCAGGGCGCTCCGCAGCACAAAATCCAAGGAGCACCTCCTCTCCGCCCTGTTCCCCGAGATGTGAGACCTGCGCCCTCACCCTTACACTTCCCAGCCGCCCCTCCTGCAACTGTGGGCACTCTACAGGGCCCTCCCACCCTTCCACGCCACGGAGCCCTCCCACCCTTCCACGCACAGGGCCTCCCCTTCCCTGCTGCAGGGCCCTCCCACCCTTCCACGCACAGGGCCCTCCCCTTCCACGCACAGGGCCCTCCGCCTTCCACGCACAGGGCCCTCCACCCTTCCCGCGCACAGGGCCTCCCACCCTTCCCACGCACAGACCCTCCCGCCTTCCACGCACAGGGCCCACTCCCCCTTCACGCACAGGGCCTCACCTTCCCTTGCAGACCCTCCCACCCTTCACGCACAGGGCCCTCCCCTTCCCACGCACAGGGCCCTCCCGCCCTTCCACGCACAGGGCCCTCCCGCCCTTCCACGCACAGGGCCCTCCCACCCTTCCACGCACAGGGCCCTCCCGCCCTTCCACGCACAGGGCCCTCTCACCCTTCACTGCTGGTGTCGTAAAGAGGCGACGGAGGCATCGACGCTGGCCTGATGCTTGCTGACGGCAGGGAGCGGTGCGAGTGTTGTGCAGCGGACGCGATGACGAGGACACTGCGGGCGAGCTGCGAGAGATGGTGAGGCTGGCGTGTGCGGAGAGGTATGATACGGTCACTTGCTTTAGGAAGTAGGGAGCCGACGGGTTGGTGGGTTGACGATGAAATGCCGTCGCGCTCAGTTGTTATGTGTGACGATGTGACGTTTCGGTGCTCATAAGGCAGGGCTTGTGCTGAAGCATCACTTGTGGAGGGCCGCTGTAACAGAGGGCTGGAGAAGGTGCGCGTGGAGCAGCAGAAGAGCGGCTCCACCTCGAAGCGGTTGTGGGTCGTGAAAGTAATCTTGCCGGCAAGTAACAAGGTGCTCGGAAGTAGTGGTGGGCACCCGGTATCCCGCAAAATCAATTCTTGACCCTCTTTCAGCATATCTCACAACTGGTAAAGTCATACCTGAAAAGGCCAAAGCACAAACGTCTGTCAACTGGTGCTTTCACGCTTACACGCGTACAGAAGTGGCTTTGCTGCGTGACAGTCCCGAGAGTGGCTCCGGCCCGCTTCCATCCGAGCCTGCCAACGTGGGAGGCCCGGCCATATGGTGCCGAACATTGCGGGTGATGAACTTAGGCGTAGAGGGTGGTTCGGGGTAGGGGCTGGGTCAGGGGGTTTTGTGTTGGCAATACGCGAGGCCTGCTGCAGCGTGGCTTTGCTGCGTGACAGTCCCGAGAGTGGCTCCGGCCCGCTTCCATCCGAGCCTGCCAACGTGGGAGGCCCGGCCATATGGTGCCGAACATTGCGGGTGATGAACTTAGACGTAGAGGGTGGTTCGGGGTAGGGGCTGGGTCAGGGGGTTTTGTGTTGGCAATACGCGAGGCCTGCTGCAGCGTGGCTTTGCTGCGTGACAGTCCCGAGAGTGGCTCCAGCCCGCTTCCATCCGAGCCTGCCAACGTGGGAGGCCCGGCCATATGGTGCCGAACATTGCGGGTGATGAACTTAAGCGCAGGCGTAGAGGATGGTTCTGGGGTAGGGGCTGCGTCAGGGGGTTTTGTGTTGGAAATACGCGAGGCCTGCTGCAGCGTGGCTTTGCTGCGTGACAGTCCCGAGAGTGGCTCCGGCCCGCTTCCATCCGAGCCTGCCAACGTGGGAGGCCCGGCCATATGGTGCCGAATATTATGCCATTATGAAACTTGAAAGTGACGCAAACGGTGTTGGTGTACTTAACCTGACATGCAAACAGCTGTCAAGAGGTGTCTTGCTTTTAGTGTAGTCAACGCCAGATGATTAGACATCACCCTTTCACGTACTCACAGCGACCCCTCTTTGAGTGCATTTGTGGTGGGTCTTTGATCGAGCTTCGTTCCTCCGGTCCACACCCTGCAGTTCCTGCCTGCGCTTGTGGTTATAAGGCAGCGCACATTCCTTTCTTTTCCTTCCATATCAACGATCCCCAGATGTTATCTGTCGCGAGCCAGATGCCACGAGCAGATAACAAGCCTGTGGGGTATTAGTGAGAGCGGTTTTGTGCCGTTGTTTTTGGTGGAGGTGATTTGTAGGTGTTGGAGGGGATGCAGGGCCAAAACCTGCTGGGCGTGCCAAGCGGGAGGCGCTGCAGCAGGCGCTCCAGCGTCTTCAGGAGGACTTCCCTCTCCATCTCTGGGGCAAGGATGCTGCGGGTGAGGGGCCCTTTCTCTCGTTCCTATCTTGCCCGCGTTTGCGCTTTTGCCTCACTTGCTGCATGCCAAAAATGCATTTACAGATTTGCTGGCAATGTCACCATCCGCGTAGGAACCCGCTGCGTCATTCAGTTGGGCTCGTCAGCGGCGTCACCCGAAGGACACTGAGCCGCGGTCTAGCAGGCAGGCCAGACGCGCTTTTACCCCCGACGTGTTGCGGCTGCGTTACTCGCCATTAATCTGGGGGGACGCCCGGTGCATCCGGGCGAACGTGGTGCAGGATGTACGGAGAGCCTCACCAGTTTTGGCCATCTTGTCAGCGGCAGCGGTGGGGATGGTGGTGGGGATATCCAGGTGGTATTGCAGACGAGGACCACCTGGGGGAGCTGGAGAGCGCGGTAGCGCCGGATGGGGACAAGGCGGTAGCGGTGCTTGAGCATGAGTCAGAGCTCCCAAGGCAAAGCCAGAGGGAGCTGCTACATCAGCTATCGGTAGGCATGCCCCCCCTGGTGTCCACAGCAGGGGCTGAAGTCGGGGTGTCTATGCCGGCCAGGCCACGTTGGTGGTGCGTCTGAATGGTGCAGCGCAGCGAGCCGCACCTGGGCTGCACCCCCCCAAGCCGGAGGCGCACTGCCAGGAGGCATACGACCGCGGGGGCTGTAGCCGTGACTGACAACATAAGGCAGCGTCGGCCGCAGGGTGATGGCGGTTCGAATAGACTTAGGGCGCGTTGGAAGTAAACGACTTGGAAATAAATGATTTTAGCCTGTTTGGGCATGAGGGGCGTGATGTGGAGCATGTGTGGAGAGGCCGGCGCGTGTGCGACCAGAGGGCTGGCCCGCCTGCATTCACCTTCCCTTCAGTCCCGCGTCAACGCGATTTGTCACTTAGAATGTAATGCGTTCATGCTGGATGAACAAACCTTGACATGCACGTGGCGCGGCGGTGCGGCAGATTTTGTGCAAGTTGCGTAACGTGCCTGAAGGTCTCGTGATAAAGAATAAACAAGCCCAGAATTCAAGCGGCTGGCTTGTTAAGGTAAACACCATGCGTACAAACTGAATGACTGCTTGCAGCCATACAACCTTAACTGGCCCGTAGCAATGGTCGTGGTGCCGAACATTGCGGGTGGTGAACTTAGGCACAGGCGTAGAGGGTGGTTCGGGGTAGGGGCTGGGTCAGGGGGTTTTGTGTTGGCAATACGCGAGGCCTGCTGCAGCGTGGCTTTGCTGCGTGACAGTCCCGAGAGTGGCTCCGGCCCGCTTCCATCCGAGCCTGCCAACGTGGGAGGCCCGGCCATATGGTGCCGAACATTGCGGGTGATGAACTTAGACGTAGAGGGTGGTTCGGGGTAGGGGCTGGGTCAGGGGGTTTTGTGTTGGCAATACGCGAGGCCTGCTGCAGCGTGGCTTTGCTGCGTGACAGTCCCGAGAGTGGCTCCAGCCCGCTTCCATCCGAGCCTGCCAACGTGGGAGGCCCGGCCATATGGTGCCGAACATTGCGGGTGATGAACTTAAGCGCAGGCGTAGAGGATGGTTCTGGGGTAGGGGCTGCGTCAGGGGGTTTTGTGTTGGAAATACGCGAGGCCTGCTGCAGCGTGGCTTTGCTGCGTGACAGTCCCGAGAGTGGCTCCGGCCCGCTTCCATCCGAGCCTGCCAACGTGGGAGGCCCGGCCATATGGTGCCGAACATTGTGGGTGGTGAACTTAGGCACAGGCGTAGAGGGTGTTCTGGGTTAGGGGCTGGGTCAGGGGGTTTTGTGTTGGCAATACGCGAGGCCTGCTGCAGCGTGGCTTTGCTGCGTGACAGTCCCGAGAGTGGCTCCGGCCCGCTTCCATCCGAGCCTGCCAACGTGGGAGGCCCGGCCATATGGTGCCGAACATTGCGGGTATTGAACTTAGGCGCAGGCGTAGAGGGTGGTTCGGAATAGGGGCTGGGTCAGGGGGTTTTGTGTTGGCAATACGCGAGGCCTGCTGCAGCGTGGCTTTGCTGCGTGACAGTCCCGAGAGTGGCTCCGGCCCGCTTCCATCCGAGCCTGCCAACATGGGAGGCCCGGCCATATGGTGCCGAACATTGCGGGTGATGAACTTAGGCACAGGCGTAGAGGGTGGTTCGGGGTAGGGGCTGGGTCAGGGGGTTTTGTGTTGGCAATACGCGAGGCCTGCTGCAGCGTGGCTTTGCTGCGTGACAGTCCCGAGAGTGGCTCCGGCCCGCTTCCATCCGAGCCTGCCAACATGGGAGGCCCGGCCATATGGTGCCGAACATTGCGGGTGATGAACTTAGGCACAGGCGTAGAGGGTGGTTCGGGGTAGGGGCTGGGTCAGGGGGTTTTGTGTTGGCAATACGCGAGGCCTGCTGCAGCGTGGCTTTGCTGCGTGACAGTCCCGAGAGTGGCTCCGGCCCGCTTCCATCCGAGCCTGCCAACGTGGGAGGCCCGGCCATATGGTGCCGAACATTGCGGGTGATGAACTTAAGCACAGGCGTAGAGGGTGGTTTTGGGGTAGGGGCTGGGTCAGGGGGTTTTGTGTTGGAAATACGCGAGGCCTGCTGCAGCGTGGCTTTGCTGCGTGACAGTCCCGAGAGTGGCTCCGGCCCGCTTCCATCCGAGCCTGCCAACGTGGGAGGCCCGGCCATATGGTGCCAAATATTGTGGGATTCATTATATGTGAATTTTGCAGGGTTGTTTTTCATGGTATACTTTGATCAACTTGGTCTGCACCTTGACCTGCTGCGCTTACATTTGATCGCGATATTTGCCCGAGGATTGACAGGTAAAACAGCGCAATGATAATGACAGCGATGAGCCAATCAGTTCTGCCGGGCCCGGAGCATTCAGCGCCACCCTACGCCTCGCACTTAAGGTATAGTTCTCCGGCTTGTTGCATCACGTGGAATCCTTTGAAATCGGAACGTCTATATTTCTTCCGCAGGAGCACGGCATCAATATTTTCTGAAAGCATATGTAGTGGCTCCAGTGCAAATGACACGTGTGCTTCTGTGCCAAACAGAATGCGGTGCAGGCGATGATCGGAGGCGATGATGGTTTACTCCACGAGGTGGAGAGTTTTCCAGCTGGAATGCCTGCTGGGTCCAGGGGACCCAAACCTGCAAAGTAAGACCACCTCAGACACGCAAGAATGCTCTAAATATGTTTTTGGGTCACAAATCTCCCTTGTAAGTCGGAACATTCGATGGGCAAGTGGATCGCTAGTCATCTCCCACAGAGAACATGGTTCACTCAAATGCTGATGTCTGTGAAGATATGTGTGTAATATTTGTGCTGAACATGGGTAAGTGCAGCATCTGCAAATTTTGTCTGACATCGTGTTGATTGGATGCTTGCAGAAATAGCAAGTGGACTACTTGGAAAGTGAGGCCTGTTGGCTCGCAAGAGGAGCATGCTGATGAGATTCCTGCTCCTGAAGAAAGTGTCCAGGCTTCCGAGGCTTAGAAGCATCAATGAGTTAGGCTCTCCGAGGCTTAGATACACCAATGAGTGCATGCATCATACGACTTTTCATAGACTTGGTGAACGTGTATGATTTCGATGATGGCACCGACCACTATAAGAAATTGCCCTCTCCTTTCACCATTGGTGGTGCTCAAGCTCAGCCATGGTCACACCCCACATTGTCGACATTTAACTCTGGAAATTGATGTTATCAGCAGCATAATTGCATGCATCGTGTAATGTAGTAGCATGCCACAATTGTAGGATGATTGTAACAACACATGCGTGGTCGGCTGCATGGTGTTCCTTCTGCCTATCGAGCCATCCTCCTGCTATTCCATCCACGGTGAGCTCTTTCTCACCCCACGACGCCTGGCATGCATCTGCTATTGCCGATGTTGAACAGAAAAACGCGACCACTGTTTTATTGTCTAATCATCGCGCGATCCTTTGCTTGAAAACTCGTAAATACTGTCAAACCGTAAACGAATCTCACTCTCATGAAATGATTAGAGTTAAAGGCAGAGTCAACATGTTATGACATCATGTGATATGATTGTCATACGAGCCGTGGGTGCACCCATGCAATACGAATGGAATGAAACTAGTTTCTGCAACTAACCTCATTGCTGATCACAAAACTTATTTCAATGTGTGCGAATTACCGATTTGGCCAACTTATACAAGATATGCTTATTCGCGAAAGTGGTGAATAAAATTTGAACAGGTAGAGTATTTTTGTGATAAGTTACCCCTTCAGGCATATAATATATGAACTTTGTTTACATGTGTAGGCTCGTTGCCTACACAAATTATGACTATGTATTTGATGGTTATATCATAGGTCCTCATGGGCTGTATTATTACGGTAAACCAAGCTTCCACACACACGTTAATAAAAGCCCCGGTTAAGGGTGATGGAATTATCTCGTCGACTGTCGATGTTCTGCCAACCCCCTTGCTGCTCGCAACCGCAGTATGCAGTAATTATGAGCATTCTTGCAGCAGTGAACCACTTTCATCAAATCAGTGAAAATGGTAGATATGTAGCATATGATATGTGTGTATCATGCCGTGCATTCAGAATATTATAATACAGCCATCGATGGGACCGTGGTTTATTTTCGGTGCACTGATGGAATGAGCGATTCAAAGATTGACCCCCAACTGCACGTACAGGCGTTCTGTATTCAAAGACAGTAATATGGTATAGCCTGTTTATATAATATTATATTATATAATGCTATTGCAGGTGCATCCATTAACGGTGCAATGCAGCAACTTTACCCCAATTCTTGCAAGGGGACATATGCAGCACTTGTAGCAACATATGGGCATTACGTTTCCCTCAGCAATTGACTTCAATTGAGACTCACTCAAACAGATCAGTCACGTCAGCATACGCATACTAATGTACTGCACTTACACACTTTAATAGATTGTAAGTTCTGAAGCAAAGCCACGAAGGGAACGTACACATCGCCTGTGATGCAAGATCATCCCTCCCAAGGGCAGCTAGCATTCGAGGGAAGTTCACTCTCGCCCTGCGCACAAGTGAGTGCGCAAGATGATAGCATTGCTCCAAGTGGAGAAGGGGCTTCCGAGCCCCTCCCAGGGCCCCCTCCAGAAGTGGCGCCTGTGGGGTAGGGCGAGGGAGATGCCCAAAGGATGTTAGACACCAACGGATACAGGTGACAACTGCTTTTGACTACCGCATGTTGAGCCGCCGTCGACGCGCGTCCCGCGCATGAAGAAGCATAGCGTTTCGATGCGCATTCTTCGAGGCCAGCAGGGTGGAGGGGTTGTATAGGGGGTGCGCCGAGTTCACGTTCGGAACCTGCACACGCGCTCGCCCCGCGTATGTCTGTGAACCCTCGTGTCAGACTCATGGGCAAATTGCACACGTTGTGCGGCTGGGAGAACGAGGCAAGGCCTTGGACCCAGGTGCAGCACACGGCTGTAGATCAGATGCCGGGCCCAGGTGCAGCACACGGCTGTAGATCAGATGCCGGGCCCAGGTGCACCACACGGCTGTAGATCAGATG